>OX326959.1:52379783-52659783 GCA_946800325.1 Luzula sylvatica | reverse complement strand
ACTTCTTAATTGAATCAATCAATTTAATCATTAATTTAAGGCATAATCAATTCATTTAAACACCATCGATTGATGCATCAAAAATATCTAAGTGAGATTGAGAAGCATATTATATTTTTCCATAAAACTTTAACTTAGAATGAATCGATGAATTCAATATGTGGGAGTAACCAATTTTATTCTAGTTTATAGTATCCTCGTGCAATTGATGAGATATGTTTCGGTCTTGGATTGATATGTCGGAAACCAATGAGTTTGAGATTATCTGGTCTTGTGTGTGTGTGTGTGTGTGTGTGTGTGTGTGTCGGAAACCAATGAGCTTGAGATTATCTGGTCTTGTTTGTGCGTGTGTGCGTGCGTGCGCGCGTGCGTGCGCGCGCGAAGAAGTCCCGCACTGAAGGCCCGACGAGTCATCTACTCAAAAGTAAACTCCCCGCTGTGCGCCCCTCCTTGAATTATTTGGTCATGCAATACTTATTGAATACAAAGACAAAAATGCATTTTGACCCCGTCCACGTTCTCCATCATTTCGTGGCACCTGGTGTAGCTGAACCATATACGATGGGGGGAGCGAAGGAAGAAAGCAAGGATAAGAGAATACGCTCTCGCATCGTTTTTTTTGTAGAAAGCTCAAGGAGCGAGACAAAGTGTTTGGCCCAAGCCAAAAAAGAGGTTGATCCACTTCATTCGCTTGGCGAATGATCTCAATGTTTGTGTCTCAATGTTTGTGGATGGAAAAATGTCACAACTTTGTGTTGTGCAATATATGAATATGTCTCATCATCACATTCATTTCAACCATAAAATTATGATGTGTGATAAAATTTAGACAATTAATTAATCGTCGATTTTTTTACAGTCATATTTTCATTGTAAACATTTATTTGTTCATTATTATATATTATATTTTAAATATTGTTAGAAGTCAACATCATCCGACATTAATGATGTCAGTTATTATTATTAGATATGTTCACATTACACTAAATAGATAAATAAGTTCAAATAATTTTATTTTGAGATGAAGTTATCAATATTATCATACAAACGTATATTTTGTATTACAATAAAAAACATAATTAACATACTCACCTCACAACGTGAGTATTCTCCATAAATATCTTACGAGTGAAATGATTGAACAAATATATCATTTCAAAGTGTGAGTTAGGTCGATAATTAAATCTCATCCCTAAAAAAGAAATTTAATTGGGCGGGTTATAAGTTTAAATATTTCCACTTTTCAATGTGATATCGAGTATAATTTTGATTTGCTTTTGAATCAACAACAAAAAACTAGTTCTATAGTTCCTACATTTTATAGTCCTATAGCTTTAATCAGTTTACAATTCTAAAACGAATAATGAAGAAGACTTAGTAGTATTTTATCAATTAATGTCAATGAGATTTGAACCAACAACACCTCACTATATATTATTTTTTTATGTTTCACATTCAACCAACTGGATTTGCATTCATTGGCCAATTTACATTTATAATCCAGCAATCTCTAAAAATAAACTATCATAACAAAGTCTTTCTCGTTAAAAATTAAATCGAGAGAAGATAAAAAAGAATGAAGTGTTTTAATGTATGAAGAAGAAATATGTAAGGAGCGAAACAATCAAAGCAATCGAGAAAACTCTTTGCTAAACTCAGAGAAGATTCAAAAGATTACAAAACTAATATAGTAGAATAAATAATACCCAAATTTATAACAATTGTTACTCTATGATATTAATAATTTACTCAGCGATTTATTGATACTTCTTGATATCAACTCTACGAAAATTCTCAATATTTGTGTAAACAACATGCAGATGCATCAAAAAAATTAGACTAATGATGTATATCTAGGGATGTCAATGGTTCGGATAGTGATCATACCAAATCCATATCCATATTTTTTCGAATATGAATCGGGATAAGAAATTGTCCTTATCCGGATCCTGATACATTTCGTATATTAAATGGATATGGACATGGTTCAGATATTGTGGATACGGATACGAATACATATCATATTCAGATATTGAAACAAATACTATGATGTAATAATATAATATTATTTAAAAAATTAAAGTCTTAATTATTTTGTAATTTTAAAATATATAAATACTTATTTAATTTTAATTAATATAAAGTGAGTGGTAGAAGAGAATAAATTTGGAGAAGGTAAATTAATAATCTGTAGGTGGGTTACTGGAAAATAAAATAAAATTATTGTCTATTACTAGTAATTGAAATAGGGTTATCATACGTTAGGTATTATCATGCATTGAACAAAGTTATTTGCCTATTTGCTATTAAAAAAATGAATCGAAATTTCAACAAAATAGATATCCATTTACAAATTTTATTCGGATCCAAATACGACTGAAAATTTAACTTCTAGATTCGGATCCATATCCATTAAAATCTATGGTTTTGACCCTGATTTGTTCGGATCCGGATATTTTTTTGGGATCCGAATAATTCTTTGGATATGGCTCAGATCGGTTCGGACAATATCCGACATTTTCCCATGTATACATCTTATTATTTTTCCCCACAATTCTTGATGATTTGACGTGATTTTTAAATCTCAATTTTAACACGTTAATGTATGATTTTGACACCTTAATTTATGATTTGACTATTTTTGTTTATGTTTTGACAATCAATAATTGAAATATCAAATTGTGAATTAAAGTGTTAATTATTAAAATTTTAAATCATAATCACGTCATTAAGTTTCGTGAGAGAGAATTTGAGGGTATATCCAACATTTTCTTTAAAAGACAAAGTAACTAACTTTAATAAATGAGAATCAATCCGACAGAAAGAAATCAGAAATCAATACTAATAATATTTTGTCCATATTTTTAGTAATCTTATCATAGTTTGTCCCTCCTTCAGCTAGTTTTATCAATTCTTATCTTATCATTTAAGATGTGTTTCTTTTTCATTTTTTGAGCTAAACAAAAATTATATGAAGTTATATTTTGTGTTTCCTTGTTTAGCTGATCGTATTATTTTGGTTCTTCTTTTGTACATTCAGATATAATTGTCAAAATCACGATCCAAATTTTAGAATCTTACGATTCTACGACTTTAACTTGACAAAATGATTCTAGTGGGACGTAAAATCTAATTTGGTAGAATCTCGATTGAAGATGTAAAATCTTGTTGAATCTCGTATGTTTATAATTTTACGATTCTACAGTCAGGACTAGGGATGTCAACGGGGCGGGTCGGGTTCGGGTAAGCCTCCCCCATACCCGAACCCGAAATTTCGGGTATTACCCGAACCCGAACCCAAAATACCCGCGGGTAAAAATCCATACCCGAACCCGAACCCGCGGGTAACGGGTATACCCGAACCCGAACCCGTTACCCGAAAATTATTAATAAATAATCTAAAAAAATTAAAAAATTAAAAATTATTATACAAATACGTAAAATTATCAATAATTTTAAATACATAAAACAAACAACTTGTATAAATACATCAAAAATCCAAATATTATAAATAATTAATCCATAAAACATCCAAAATTTTCTTATTATGGGTAATTTTCGGGTAATTTTCGGGTATTTTTCGGGTTCGGGTTCGGGTAACGGGTATACCCGCGGGTAAAAAATTTCCCTCGAACCCGAACCCGGACCGGGTATTTTTTTTCGGGTATTACCCGACCCGCGGGTATTTTTTTCGGGTATTACCCGCCCCGTTCGGGTCGGGTACCCGCGGGTTCGGGTTTCTACCCGGCCCATTGACATCCCTAGTCAGGACTCACAAAAACATTTAATTCCCAAGACAATTATGACCTCAAATCTAATTAAATAACTTCGAATACAAAATAAAATATTGACATATTGCAATGTAAGACAATATTATAAGAATAAAATAACTTGTTTTTTCCCACATATTTTTATTTTATTTTATGTTTACTTAATTTATTTTTGTGTATATTATTTGTTTTATTTATCTTAGTTTGATTAATCCGGATTTTAATTTTATAACATGCTACTAATTTGATTAAACTTTAATATTTTGGTTGATTGTGATTAACATTTGTGTAGCTAAGGATAATTGAATTTTTTGTCTATTTTTAATGTATTGTATAGGATTATAATGATTAAAATAAATAAAATATATATTCTATCAGTTAAGTATATTGTTTACTTTGAAAGTCATGTTCGTTAGATTAGTTTTCTATTTGATGTTCATTTTTTATAAAATTTTACGATTTAAAATAAAATTTTACGATACGATTCGATTCTACCCCTATATAAACGATTCAACGTAAAATTCCAAACCAAACAACCTTGCATTTAGACAAATCAATATCAATATAAATTGAATTTTGGGCATTTAATAATTTGCATTTGCTTATTATATTATTAAATTCAAACAATGTATTACCGGGAAGTACTATTTAAAATTTCTAAAATTTTATTTTATGTAAGTTTGAATCATCCAGCTGTTGTGCTTCCATTTTGATTTTTTGTAATGAGCTCTCTAAATAATAAATAAGGATGTTCTTGCAAATAAGACAAATAGAGGGATGTTCATAACTTTACAAGAAACAATAATAAGAAACCAATTGAAGGGAAAATATACTTGGGCCCAAATTCATCCCAAACTCCTTGATGAGGTGGAAAAAATAATTAGATAAGTTAATTAATCCTTCTAATTGACTTAATTAATTGTTAATTGACGCGTTAAATTGTCACATCAATAAGTTATATTAGCATATATTAATTGACGTGTCAATTAAATTATACGAAATTAAATCGTTAATCGAATCAATTAATAATACTAATTAACTCACTTAATCTATCATCTTATCCAGGCTACTTTTTCTTTTTTGTTCGAGGGGCTCCATATATAGGGAAATTTTTAAAAAATCCCCTAACTTTTTTTGAAAACTCCAAAAAACTTCCGCAGCCCAAACTTTTGTTTTCAAATACCCCTCTATAGGGTTTAAATTTAACTTTGGATGGGATTAATTATTTTTTGAACCAAAATACCCTTCAATTCTCATATTTGATAGTTAAAAAAACTATTTTTCGTTATATTTAATTAATTTTAATAAATTTCATAAATATTTTTAACTCATAATAATTTCAAAAAAATATTATTATATGTTATAGTTATATGATTTTAATATTCATTTATTATTTTCAAGGAAAACTAATAGTAAATAACGATAAAATAAAAAAGAATATTGAAAAGCTGACTTGAAAATATTTAAAAGATAAAATATCATGAAATTATAAAAGAATATATAAAAAAATAAAAATATTTTTCTACCGATACATATTCGAGACGTATTGTACCCGTATTTGTATCGGATACCCGAATCCTCAAGATACTTCTGCATAACACAAAATATAACATATAAGTTATAACAATTATTTTTTAAAATTATTATGTGTTAAAAATATTTATGAAATTTTTTAAATTCAATAAAATATAACGAAAACAGTTTTTTTAACTATTAAATATGAAAATTGAAGGGTATTTTGGTCCAAAAAATAATTAGCCTTATCCAAAATTAAAGTCAACCCCTATAGAGAAGTATTTGAAAACACAAATTTGGTTTGAAGGGATTTTTTAGAGTTTCTAAAAAAAATAGGGAGTTTTATTAAATATCCAAAATAGTTAGGGATTTTTGTAAAAATTCCCCCCATATATATAATATAACCCAATAATGAATGGGTGGCATAGAGTTTTACCTACGGGTTTTCATATAAAAAAAAAGAAAAAAAGAATGGGTGGCATAGAGGCTATAAAGCTTTATCTCGAAAGAACCGATGAATTGAATTTGTGGACTGCAATACACAGGTAACCAATTTTATTCTAGTTTCTATTATCCTCATGCAATTGATGAGATATGTTTGGGGACTTGGTTAGAAATGTGGGAAATCACTGAATTTGATCTTTTATGGCCTTAATTGGTGTGGCAAACTTGGTATTTCTTTTTGTGTTGAAAATAATACAATTTTTGATAAGATAAGGATTGATTTTTTCTAATAATTATCTCTCTCACATGTACTAAAAGCCGGTACATAGTTCGCCACAGTTGAAATCGCCATAAAAAGACCAATATATAGTTTACCCAATATGAATGGTGGTAGCAACTAGCAAGCTAGAGGCCATTCTTCTCTTTATTTGTGGAACTTGATCCATAAAACACAAAACCAGAGAAGGGAAGCAATGGCAAAAATGGTGGTGATGCAACAAAGCCAGACTTGGGTCTCTCCTCGTTCTTCTCTTCTCTCTTCTTCTCGCTCTGACTTCCATGGCTCATCCCTCAATCTTTCTATCCAGGTACACACAGTGGCGGCTTTTCAAAAAAAATTGGAGAGCGATAGTACATAATTTTACAGTTCTATCGTAAAATACACTGACATATATATATATATATATATATACTATTTTTCAAAAATCTAAAGGGGGGCAGTTGCCCCTTTAATCCCTTAATAGATCCGTCACTGCTCACACACTCACACATACACGAGCTCTCTTCACCTTTAGGAAGTAGAATTGCAAAATTGAACTATTCTTTAAGTAAAAATAAATATATTATATTGTTACAAGAAAATATTTCGTCCCCGGAAAAATAAAATTATTCTTGTGTTGATTTTTTAACTATGATATATATTTTCAGAGTACAATATATCTTTTAGTTAATTAGCCTGTTATGTCATTTTATAGGAATGATATATTTTTTGAAATACAATACATGCTTGATTTATATTTTCTGAAATATATATTTTTAAATATATGATATATCTTGTAGACGTATGATATAGTTTTTTAGATGTGTCGGCCATCTTAAAAAAATTGTGATGATGCTTTTTAACTAGAATACTTTTTAGTTGTGTACATTATGTTTTTATATGTACGGTACACCTTTTTGGATGTACAATACATGATTGGTTTGTGTCTTCTAAAATATATAATTTTAGATGTACGATATACATTTTAGATATATAATATTAATTTTGTAGATGTGTCGGAAAAAACTTGTATCATTATATATACCTTAAAATTCATGTCTTATAATTATTTTTTTTTTTATTAAAATTGGAGAGGGCTTAATATCCCCCTTCCAATGTTTTTTATATAAAAACGTAAATATTGTTTACTTAATATTTACATTCACCAACTCAACAAAAAAAATACGATAAGTAAAAAAACATAGGCTAATTGAGTATTCCTATTACAATTCACCAACTCATATATTTCAACAAGAGATACATGTCTTATTAATTGGAAAATACGAATTGTGATGCATATTTAATGTATAATGTCTTTTAAGTATTAGAAGCGATTTTCAGAAGAAAAAAAATATAATTAGTAATTCAGTATATTATATTATTATATTATTATATAACATTAAAATTTATACAATCTCTCTCCCTAATTTATTTACTAGTTTTAGCTTAATGTATATATTTTGGCCCTTCACGAAGTTAATTATAATCTATCACTAATCTAATAAGATGTTTTGGCACAAATTTGACAGAACAAGAGGACAAAATGGCACGCAAGAGGGGCGGGATTAAAAGTCACAGCAAGTGCAAAGAATATACTAGTAATGGGCGGTACAAGATTTATCGGTTTATTCTTATCGAGACGCCTTGTTAAAGAAGGTCACCAGGTCTGTATTGTTCCTAAGTTTGTCGCAAATTTTGAAATTGTTATTAGTGAATTAAATATTAAATTGGTTCTTATTTTTCAATTTGATATTTTGTAGGTCACGTTGTTTACTAGAGGAAAGGCTCCTATTACTCAGCAGTTACCCGGCGAATCTGATCAGGACTACGCTGATTTTTCGTCAAAAGTATTTTTATTTCATTTAATTTTTTTTTCATGAGAGAAAATCAGAACTTCTATACTTTTTCGCTCTTTTCTGTTACTTCCTCTGATGTTCGCATATAAGCTCAATTCATATCTTGATATCGCAGGTACTCCATTTGAAAGGAGATAGGCAGGATTTTGAATTTGTGAAAACAAGTTTAGCAGCAAAGGGATTTGATGTTGTTTACGACATTAACGGTAATGACCTCACTTTTTCTGAAATGTTGTTGATTAATTTAGAAAAGGGTCCACATTTTTCAACAAAAAAAAAAATTTTATCTTGTTATGCGTTCATTTCAGGGCGCGAGGCCATTGAGGTAGAGCCTATTATAGATGCACTACCTAATCTAGAACAGTAAGCTTTTTATTATTGGGCTAAAAGAGAATTCCATTTTTAAATTTGGTTCAGAACTCCATATATGAATTTCAGCTAATTCATTAGGATCTAAAATTATTGCAGATATATATATTGCTCTTCCGCAGGAGTTTATCTCAAATCCGACCTTCTCCCCCATTTTGAGGTGAAATTTATGTCTTCACAAATATTCCCCAAAATGCAATAAATATGTGATTTGGTTAATGTTTCATGCTTTTTTTCGATAGTACTTTTTTTGTGAAATGGGTATTCCTTTCTGACATTAAATAATAAAAAGCAAAAATTGCATGGTCCTAATTTCAAGCGATCCGGCAGTACATAACATTTAAACTTCTTTTATCATGCATAATATTTTGTTAATATTTTATACTTCTATTATTATCAGACTGATGCAGTTGATCCTAAGAGTCGGCACAAAGGGAAGCTTGAAACAGAGAGCTTATTGGAAACAAAAGGCGTGAATTGGACTTCAATTAGACCTGTTTATATTTATGGCCCGTTAAACTATAACCCGGTCGAAGAATGGTTCTTTCATCGGTTGAAAGCTGGTAGACCGATTCCAATTCCAGATGCAGGAAATCAAATTACACAACTCGGACACGTCAAGGTCCGTTTATTACTCGATAAAAAATCTCGAATTTTTTTTTATTGACTGAGACAAGTCACGACTTGCACTCGGATTGTATTAATAAATGGATATTTACAAAAAAAAATCTCGAAATTTAATAGTCAAATTTTTAGAAGCGCTAAAATTATTGAATTTACGAATTTAATGATTTAAACAGGATTTGGCAACGGCTTTTGTGACGGTCCTTAGCAACCCAAAAGCGAGCAAACAAGTATACAACATCTCGGGAGCAAAATATGTTACCTTTGACGGTCTAGCAAAGGCGTGCGCAAAGGTACGTATTTTTGAACGAAAATTAAATATGATTATGTTGTTTATTTTCAACGTTTTGTATTGCATTTTTCAGGCTGGAGGGTTTCCTGAGCCCGAGATCATTCATTACAAACCGAAGGAATTCGATTTTGGAAAGAAAAAAGCTTTCCCATTCCGTGACCAGGTATTAAACAAAACTCTAATTAGAGAATTTTTTTTTTTTGAATGGTATCCGATAAGCGATCGCTTTCGTTATTGATACCTAATGTTTTGATGCCAATGGAGATCGAACCCACAACTTCTCACAACATATGATTTTTTGTATTTCACACTCAATCAACTAGGCCATGGACCAATTGGCGTAATTAATTAGAGAATTTGGTGGCCACAAAACCCTAATTAGAGAATTTGTGTTAAATATTTGGCTTGTTCATTTCTTTGCAGCATTTCTTTGCATCGATCGAGAAGGCGAAAAGTGAGTTAGGGTTGACTCCTGAGTTTGACTTAGTCGAAGGTCTAACCGACTCATATAATCTCGATTTTGGCCGTGGAACATTTAGAAAGGCAGCCGATTTCACCACTGACGATATGATTCTCGAAAAGAAAAAGACTCTTGTTCTTACCTAAATTTATAAAATAGATAAAAAAAATTGTTCTCTTCATTATCAGATTTTTTTTATAGATAATACTCATGCAAATATTACATATGTAATATATTTGATGAAAATACATTTTTTACGCGAGTGTTCTTTTTTTTTTTTTTTCTGAAAAGAATGTACTAGTTTGGCATGACATAAATCCAGAAAAGTTATTGCAATTAACAGTAATGTACTAGTTTTGCATTAACAATTAAAAGTGATAGCTATAATTAATGTGATATATTGTAATTATATGTACATATGTTTCATTTCATAGTGAAAAGTTATGGTAGAAATTGGAATGTTGTCATGTAATATGCATGAGAAATATCACACAAAATTTGCCGAGGTAGAACATGTTGGTGTAGAATGTGTGACTGGACAATTATATATAATGCAATTATGCAATTATATGAATCATTGTGAGTTAAAAGGGGATTTTTTTTGTCCAAATTGAAAAAAAATGGTTGATTCATATGATAATTATTAGTTGAGATATTAGATGAAAACTGAGAAATTATCAAAAAGAATCATATTCATAACCCCGCTATTTCAATTTATAATAAAACCTCTACTTATATTTAAATTAATATATATTACCATATGTTGGTAAACCTCCGATCGATGGTCATTCTTACTCTTACATTAAGGGACTGTTTGGATGTATGCATTATATTTTTTAAAAGAATTCGAATAATTAAGAATAAAACTACTGCAGTTGCAATCTACTTTTTGGTGTTCGGATAGAAAAATCAGGAATTATTGTAATTGTAACATTAAGGATCAAACTGATGTAATTGCATAGTCTTTATTTCATAGTTTGATTTGAAAAAAGAAATCATTATTATAATAAAATCTTAAATAATTGTATACAATTAAATTTAAATTTATTATTTAATTTTTCAGCAAATGGGGGCCAAGTTAATTACAAGACTTACTCGTCGACAATTGGATTTATTAAAAAAATAAAATAAAGAGCACAAAAAGTCATCATAAAAATGAGTTGTAATTACTGATAAACCAAATAAATAAGATATATATGTGTGAAGTAAAAATCTTTTATATGTCAAACCGAGTTTATTTACTCATTTATTATCTACTCATTTAATATATAGTATGTGTTAAATCGAATTCATTCACTCATTTATCACTTATTATTTAACATCGCATTTAACATAAAATGATAAAATGTTATTTCTTCTATACAATGAGAAAATTATAACAAAATTTTGTATCGCCATCATAAAACTAATATGACCTTAAGACGTGCATCATAAGATGAATTGTTTTAGACCATATATGAGGAGGTAAACTAGGGGTGGCAAACTAGTCTGAACCCGAAAAAATTGTCCGATTCGTGCGTGACCCGATAAATCTAGAAAAGTCAAATGACTCGTCTGACCTGAATCTAGAAATTCGACCGAGGATTGACCTAGTGTTACATGTTATACCGACCCAACTCGAGCCGAATTCGATTTGTCCCAAACCCGATAAACCCGGGACTGACAAGCTCGGACCCAGATACCGAACCAATTTGACCCGATTCAAATCAATTTAAGGTCCAATAATATCATTTCTATATAACTTTGATATTCCAAAATTAATAAATACTTATTATTGATATTTTTTTTGCACAAGTACGTCTCGTAAATATAATAAGCATATGAATCTTCAATAACAAATTAACATTTCGATATAACTTTCAAATTTCAAAATTAATAAAATAGTCATGTATTTTTTTTTTCACAAATCAATAAATTCATAAAAGTAATAATCATTCATAACAAATTACAAATCATAATAAATGATAAACGAACAATGCATAAATTTAACCGATAAAATTTAAATGACGGATACTCTTGCTCTCTTTTATTAGCAAATCGTAACAAAAGAATAAATAGAGTTTCACTAGGACATTATTTAAATGACGGATACTCTTGCTCTCTTTGATTAACCGACAAAAGTGACTTCTTCATCTAGGGCCTTCATACTGTCTTGCTTATCGACAATGTAATATGATGTAAAAAAATATTATGATTTTTATGTTTGTTAATGGAAGTATTTAAATTCGAAATTCTGACACAACCCGTATTTGACTAATTCAAATTCCGAAAAAATCCGAATCCGGAACAAACCCCCATCCGGTTAAATCCAAAATCCCGATTTAACTTGAGTCTGAATCATCCCGAACCTGAATCAAAATTGTCCCGAACCTGAATCAAAATTCTGACACAAACGATTTTTATTTGGTATTACAAGAAAAAATATGAAATACATGCACATCATAAGTAAACAAATAGAAGTATTCATATAATGAAAAACTAATACGAAGCACGTATAACGCCAACATATCGATTGATATCATATATAGTCTTGTTAAATATATAATTTAAACACAAACCTAAATCGAAAGAATTTGATTATGGTGTAAGTGTAATCAATCTTCTTCCAAGACACCGTTGTCCGTCAGGACATGATTCATGCAGAATCAACCCTATCTTTATACATAAGAGACTGACGATAATTTGCGGATGTTGATCCGACGTTAGATATTGTATTCACATCATCAAATTTGTTTAGTTTATTTCAATCAAAATCTTACATCACCTCATTATCATGCAACGAAAGAATGTTGGGTAGAATTACTGAGAGACTGACTGGTGTATGGAACACCGATAGTTCGGACATAGTAAGCTCATTTATATCTCCTTTATTTATTCTTCTCTACCCTACTTGTATTCTGAAAATCTCCGGTCAATTATCTTATTATTATTAAAGGGTCTCGATTATTTTAAAGAAATCGAGTTCATGGAGTTTTGAATCCATAATTTACCTTAAACTTATAGATTTTAGTACTTGAATTTGTCATTTTTATTTTGCATTTACCATCTAAATATTGAAAGTTCCATCAACGAAAAAAAAAATGTAATGTACTTAAAAAGCCGATAAACTTTTAACAAATAATTCGTCGAACAAACAACATAACTCAAGTATGTTTGATTTGAGGGATTTTGGTGTATTTTGATGTAAACTCAAGGATTTGGGTCCAAATCCATTGTTTGATTTCTTGTGTATTGTATTTTGAACCCTCTCATCCATGTATTTTGTCATCCATAAAAAAAATTGGGATTTCATATCTTGTGTTTGCTTGTCCATGTATTCCAATATTATATAATATAATCTATTCGTTAAACAATAAAATAAAATATAATACCATATCATAATCAAAATAATATAATATAATATTATATATAATATAATAGTATATGATATAATAAAAAATTTAATATAATATTAAATAATTTACAATATATGAAAAATGTAAACTAATATTAAATTTTATATTATACAATATAAATATTATTATATAATGTAATAATATAATATATGATGATATAAACCAATATGATATAATATAATGTAATATAATATAATGCAAAATAAATAAAATAATGTTCTATATAATGAAATACTATATGATATAATAAATAATATAATATAATATAAAATAGGTTACTTTATACAAAAAATGTAAAATAATATTAAATTTTATATTATAAAATATAAATAGTATTATATAATGTAATAATATAATATGTTATAAACCAATATTATATAATATAATATAATATAAAACAATGTAATATAATATAATATAATATAATATAAAATACTATCATGTCATATAATATAATATAATATAATGTTAATTTATTTTATATTATATAATATAAAACTATATAATATATTAAAATATAAAATTTTATTTAATATACTACAATTCAATATGAACCAACATAATATAATATGATATGATATAATATAATATTTTATATTATAATATAATATAATATAATATAATATAATATAATATCAAACAATATAATATTAAAGAATATAATATGAAATACTATAATATTATTTTATATGATATAACACAATATAATATAAAACAATATAAACTAATAGTATAAAACAATATAATATAAAACAATATAAAACAATATAAACAATATATTATTTTATATGATATAAAACAATATAATACAACATAATATTGTACAAAACATTATAAAAAATATAATATAATATAATATATATATAATATAATTGAAATAAATATTAAATAATAAAACAATATAAACTAATAGTAATTAATATAATATAATATAATATAATTAATGTATTTTAAAATGAATTAATATTAAAATATAAAAATTATGAATTTTAATTAGTAATAATAAAAAAAATTGTATGCATGATCTAGAAATACAACAAATCAAACAAGTTTGAGGGATTTTCATATACATGGATGGTCATATACATGTATATGAGATATCCATGTATTCCTAAATCCCTCAAATCAAACATGCCCTATATACACTTTCATATTCAACACAATATTTTAAACAAAATTAACTCGAAAATTATCTAAAATTTCTGAAACAGTCCCTCTCAGCTCCCAAACAATATGCATTTTAAGCCTGCAATATAACAATAAAACAATAAAAGAAAAGAAAGAAATAAGTTAAAATTTGAAATTGAAATTGAAATATTAAAAATTTAACCTGAAAAAATAATTAAATATATATTTATACCTTGCCGGAAATATTTTTTGAGAGCCAATCCAAGCCTTCGTACAGTCCATTTCCAGTTGTAGCACAAGTGCTCTGAATGTAACTGTGTTGGTATGACAAATCCATTTGTTTATATATATATATATATATATATATATATATATATATATATAGAGAGAGAGAGAGAGAGAGAGAGAGAGAGAGAGAGAGAGGTACCAGTGGCGTTGAGAAAAAGAGTGGAGGCTAAGTTTGTCGGTAATTTCGGCAGCACTCATTGCATTAGGAAGATCTTGTTTGTTCGCGAAAACAAGAAGCGTGGCACTTCTCAATTCCTCCTAATATATACCAAAGTTTAGGCAAAGTTAAATTTGTTATTTTGAGTTTTTTGACGAGTATATATTAAACAAAAAGTACCTCGCAGAGCATGCGTTGAAGTTCGCCTCTGGCTTCGTCAACGCGATCACGATCATTACTGTCCACAACGTAAATAAGTCCATGTGTGTTTGTGAAATAATGCCTCCATAACGGTCGAATCTATTCAAATATGAACCAAAATAAATTAAGACCAATTAGCACAAAAATTAAAATAGAATTGATGATTTGTCATAGAACTCAATACATACCTTGGTCTGGCCTCCAACATCCCAAACGGTGAAGCTAATGTTCTTGTATTCGACCGTCTCCACATTAAATCCTAAAATTCGATTTAAAAATCAAATTCGATCAGAAAATTAGGTGGAATAATAAAATCATACTGGAACATACCAATTAATGTGAAAATTTAAAAGGATAACGGTACTAAAAAAACTATACCGATAGTAGGAATGGTGGTGATGATCTCTCCGAGCTTGAGCTTATAAAGAATGGTGGTCTTGCCAGCTGCATCAAGACCAACCATCAAAATCCGCATTTCCTTTTTCGCAAAAAATCGACTGAACAACTTCGTGAAAGACGATCCCATTTTTGCACCTATTAACCAAACTTTTAATAAATACAAAAATGAAAAAACAAGGAATAAAAACAAAGAATTAATCAGTTCAATCTCAATAGTTCCTAATCAAACCTAATTGAACTAAGTGTATATTCAACCACGCAAATTAATTATCCGATACCATAATTTGATGCCCTATTTTCTCATAAAAGGCCAAAAAGAAGAAAAATATCAAGAAATTGCACCCGTGATTACCAATTGATTTTTCGACCAAAGAATTAACTCTATTGATGTTTCAATCAAATCAAAACTACCAAAAATGACTAAGAATGGGAATAATTATGATGATTTTACCCGTAAAATCGTACTAGATCTTGATCGATTGTGACAGAGAGAAAATTCATAATTGGGGGTTGATACGGTGCTTGTAAAGGAAATTTTTTGATGTACAACCTTGCTTTTTATGGAATTTCTAAAAATAGCGTTCGTTTGTTCCAATTTGTAAAACTAACATTTTCGTCCATGACGAGGCAAAAAAAAAAATTTAATCTTTACAAGAAACAAGAAATGAAGAATAAAGTATTTCCGTCGTATTATGGTGCGAAAATGCATGAAAAAAGATATTTTCAGGCATTTCCCCCTATTATGAGGCGAATTTTTTTTTCTTCTTCTTATTTTTCTCTCATCTGTTTATCCAAAAAAAAACATTTTTGCCACATAATGGGGCCTTAATTTTTTTTCTTCTTTTATTTCATTCACACCAGTTAAAAAATCATGCCCCGATATTTCTGCAAATTTCATAAAAAAACAAGGTTGTACATAAAAAAAAATCCAAACTTCTAGAAGTGTAGCAGTTATTTTTCTTATGGTGTTAAGACTTGAGAGTACTAATTTGAATTGCGGAGAGGACACAATATAGTATTGTTCGGTTCATATACACGGTGTTTTAGATTTATTGATGACGTTGTAAGCGAGTTTCGCAATACAATTTTTATTTGATGTTCCCAAGAAATATGAAATATATGCGCAACATAAATAAGCAATTAAGTATTCATATAAAAGAAATTAATACAAGGCACATATAACGCCAACATATCGATTGACATCATATATAGTTTTATTATTATATAAATAAATTTAAACACAAACCTAAACCGAAAGAGTCTTGGGTTTAACACCAATCTTCTTCCAAGACACGTTTGGCATGATTTGTGCAGAATCAACGCTATCTTTATACATAATTGCGAAATTCAACAACGAATCGAGCAAAGAATCAGAAAGCAAGTGCGGTACCAATCCAAGCTCCATCAACTTCGTATGCTTCGCATTGTAATAATGCTCTTCCGCTTCGACTCTAGGGTTTGGTACCGACATGGTTTTCACTTCAAACCCTAATTTTTCGCCAGCTTTCGTCACGAGTCTCGCCAGGTCATTAACCGAGAATTGCTCGGTAAATTGGTTGAAAACCCTAAATTCTCCTAAATTTGCCGGATTTGCAATTGCAAGCTCTACACATTGTATCGTGTCTCTTATATCTAGATATCCTCTTGTCTAAAAAGTTCAAAATTTTGAAATAAGAAATCAGGGGCATATACGATATTTCTCAATTTTTAGGGGTATAGATGGAATTAAATATTTTTTTCGTACCTGACCACCTTTCCCATAAACAGTCAAAGGATGGCCCACGGCAGCTTGAACACAAAACCTATTCAACGCGGTACCAAAAATCCCGTCATAATCGAATCGATTACTCAATTCCTCGTGCAAATCGGTTTCTTCGGTTCTCACCCCATAAACCACGCCTTGATTCAAATCGGTGGCCCTAATCCCCCATGCTTTGCAACTAAACGCGATATTATGCGAGTCGTGAACCTTACTCAAATGATAAAACGAACTCGCTTGTTTCGGGTACGGCAAAGTATCGGTACGTCCATTATGGTTTATCGTTATAAACCCTTCTTCGATATCGATATTAGGCGTACCGTACTCCCCCATCGTACCGAGTTTCACCAAGTGGCACTCCGAATTGTACTCTTTAATCGCGAATAAAACATTGAGCGTACCGATCACGTTGTTGTGCTGAGTGAAAACCGCTCTGGATCTATCGATCATCGAATATGGTGCAGATCGTTGCTCCCCGAAATGGACGATGGAGTTTGGTTCGAACGACTTGAAGGATTCGGAGAGGAATTCAAAGTCGCAAATGTCGCCGATGAATAGATCGATGGTTTTGTTGGTTAAAGTGTTCCAGCGCTTGATTCGGGTTTGGATAGAGGAGATAGGGGTTAGAGAAGAGAGGCCTAATTGGTGGTCAAAGAGGCGCCGGACCAGGTTATCGACGATTGCGACCTCATAGCCTTTTTTGGACAGGTGGAGAGCTGTGGCCCAGCCGCAATAACCGTCTCCGCCAATTATCATTACTTTGTGGTTTTTTGGGTTCGAGGAAATTGAGGATGGGGTGGTGGATTGGTTTAGGGTTGAAGTCGCACGGGTTGTTAGTGGTTTTAGGGATTTTCGAGGGTTTTGGATGGAGATTGATGAGATTGGGGTTTTGGGGAAGGTTTTGGTGGTTTTGGTGGAAGTGAATGAATAATGAGTAGAGAGTAAATGCGCCATTTTTTAGTGTTTGTTTTACTTTACAAGAGTGGAGTTTGTAGTTCCTGCAAACTGAGGATAAATTGAGGCTAAATTGGCTAAAATTGAAGGAAAATGATGATATATTGAGTTTGCAGTTCCTTGTAAATTGAGGTCGTACCTTAGTTGATAGCAGAATGAACTAGAGAACCATGAGAGACAAGAGAGACAGAGACGGAGAGGAGATGTGGATATATTGCCGAATATACCGTAGAACAAAAATGAGGGACTAGCTGGTGTATGGTACACCGAGAGTACGCACATACCAATTGGCCGCCTTTAGTTCACTCTCCATTACATACATTTCAGGAGACATCCAGTACATTGTTTGTACTTTTTAAGTACCCGTAATTATCATTTTTGTTCAGGGCACGTTCAAAAGTCTAATTATCGCAAGTTATTATTTTCTTATGTTTGAATTAGGGATGCCAACACGACGGGTTGGGTTTCGGTATGTCTCTTCCGTACACGAATCCAAATTTTCAGATAATATCCGAACACGAATCAATCCGGATAAAAAATCATATCCACACTGGAACCCGCGGATAACGGATATATTCGAATCCGAACCCGTTACTCGAAAATCACTAATACAAAATCTACGTAAAGTCATCAATAATTTTAAATACATAAAATAATAAAACAAACAATTTGTCCAAAATACATTAAAAATTCAACTATTACAGTAATTAATTCATAAAACATCACAAATTTCCATATCATTGGATATTTTCGAATATTTCTCGGATATTTTTCTGGTTTGGTTTCAGATATTTTTTTCAGCTCCGTACCCGAATCCGAATTCGGGGCGGATATTTTTTCCGGATATTACCCGACCCGCATGTACTTTTTTTTTTTCATATATTACCCGCCTAATTCGGATTGGATAGTCGGGTTTACCTGACCCATTGACATCCCTAATTTGGATCGATGTTTTTGAATTAAATTCTTGCAGTCAAAAGTCTAAAGTATATGAAATCCAAAAAAATAACATTAAACTCAATTTATGAATGTAAAAAATGAATAAATTCACATTCATAATATTAAATGATAATGATTATATCATTATTAATATAACTAGCATTCATAATATTAAATGATAATGACTAGAAGATTACCCGCGTTTCGCGGCGTTTTTGTTTCATTTGTTTTACCATACACATAATATATAGTTATGATTTTTCGGGATCAAACATAAGACTTTGTGAAAATAAAAATCATATTGGTTATGAAAATTTGATGATGAAAAAATTATTATACTGTTTTCGAATCTGACACAATCCGAAATATTTATTTAATATTTTAATGCAACATATACAAAAAAATGTCACTATAAAATAATAAAATAACATGCGTGGACATAAATTAAAAGCAAAATCATATGATATTTTAAATTTCTATATCTAAAAATAAGAATAATAACATTGTAAAAGTTCAAAAAAAAATATTTGTGTCTGATAAATTTTATGTTTCATGTTTATTATTGAAAAATATTATGTAAGTTAAAGAAATTATTTGTGTTTAGTAAATAAATATATTTCATTTTTATTATTTTTTTTAAAGATTAACATGAAATTGTTTTAAGCAGAAATACAAATATTATATACTTAGTGGTATGTGCAATTTTTTTCAATTATAATTTAAAAATAATAATAATTAGGCTTACAAGCCATTAATGTAATTATATTTATTTTTATATATATTTTTTACATAATTGTTTTCATAATTTTAAGTTAGGGAAAAATATTGAATATATGATAATATGGATCTCAAAATAAAGATAAAATTCAAGTGAATATATTTCTTAGTTTTTTTTAAATTATATTATGAAAAATACTAACAATATTTGATGTATGTTTTATGTTCTTATATATTAATTTATTAAAGTTACATATTTAAACTCTTCATATTCTATTTGTATTCACAATTGATCATATAACATATTGTGAAAAAAATTCAAAATCAAATACAACTGGTCCAACATGAACCTAACGAATAATATTTTGACACATCATCAGTGTAAGGTGATGTGGACTTCTAAAATTACTTAAAATTATGTGTAAAATAAGGAACACATAAATGTCTACAAATAAAACATAATCACATAAAATCAAAAGTTAATCCATGATTCATTTGTTGCCACGTATCATAATCTAATGGTTAAAATAATTATGATGATGTGCCATGAGAAAATTGCTTAAAGATGAGTCCAAAATAATGGGGTTGGTAAATTATATCATTATCAATATAACTAATAAATTATATTAATAATATGTATATTTATAATTATATATAATTCAAACATAAGTATACACCATACAATAATAATTTAATCATGATATAACAAAATAACTTATTAATGAGTTATATTAATAATATCTTATGTATATAAAATCATTTTTATAAAATAATTTATCATAGTTATGTTAGGAGAAATTTATTAATTTTGTTAAATGTAATTATTTTCCATGCTCGACAGTGTATGCCTCTCAAACTTAATATTCACCACAGCATTTTAAACAAAATTAACTCAAAAAATTCTAGCCCAAAACACAAATTTCTCGAAACAACCCCTTTCAGCTCCAAAGCAATCTATTTTAAGACTGCAATTTAACAAAATAAATAAAAAAACTAAAATGCTGAAATATAATATAAAAATGTTAACTTAAGAGAGTAATTAAATATATATTTATACCTTGCCGGCAATATTCTTGGAGAGCCAATCTAAGCCTTCATACAAGCCCTCTCCAGTTGTAGCGCAAGCGGTCTGAATGTACCTGTGTTGAGTACGGCATTTCCATTTATTTATACAATATATTGCATGAGAGAGAGAGAGAGAGAGAGAGAGAGAGAGAGAGAGAGAGAGAGAGAGAGGTACCAGTGGCGTTGACGAAAAGAGTGGAGGCCAAGTTTGTCGGTAAGCTCCGAGACACTCAGCGCATTAGGAAGATCTTGTTTGTTTGCAAACACAAGAAGCAACGCATCTCTCAACTCGTCCTAATATCAAAGTTTCGGAGGGGTAAATTTGATATATTGAGTTTTAGGAGGGGTATATATGAAATTAAAATTTAAAAAAGGTACCTCGTTGAGCATGCGGTGCAGTTCGTCTCTGGCTTCGACAACACGATCACGATCGTTACTGTCCACAACGAATATAAGTCCTTGTGTGTTCTGGAAATAATGCCTCCATAATGGCCGAATCTATTCAAATATGAACCCAAAAAAGAAGACGAATTTTCATTACTATCATAAAACTTTTATCGAAAAAGGATTAATTTGTCAAAATGCCGTTAAGATGAATTGATAATCATAAAAGTGAATACATACCTTGTCTTGGCCTCCGACATCCCAAACAGTGAAGCTAATGTTCTTGTATTCGACTGTCTCGACATTAAACCCTAAAATTCGAATTAAGAATCAAAATCAATCAGAAAATAAGGCAAAAAAGACACAATCATATTGGAATATATCAATTAATGTGAAAACTTATAAGGAGAACAGTATTAAAAAAATTTGTACCAATGGTAGGAATGGTGGTGACGATCTCTCCGAGCTTGAGCTTATAAAGAATGGTGGTCTTACCAGCTGCATCGAGACCAACCATCAAGATCCTCATTTCCTTTTTCGCAAAAAGGCGACTGAACAACTTCGTGAAAGACAACCCCATATTGGCACCTATTAACCAAAAATTCAATCAACACAAAAATGGAAGAAGAAAAACGAGCAATAAGAACAATGAATTGATCAGTTCGATCCCAGTAGTTCCTAATTCCACTAATTGTACATTCAATCATGCAAATTGATTAGCGGATACAATAATTTGATGTCATATTTTCTCATAAAGGGCCAAGAAGAAGAAGAATATCAAGAAATTGCACCCCTGATTAGCAATTGATGTTCAATCGAAGAATTAATTCAATTGATGTTTCGATCAAATCAAACATACCAAGAATTGCAAAGAATGAGAAGAATTCTGATGAATTTACCCGTAAAATCTCACTAGATGTCGATCGATTATGACAGAGAGAGAATTCGTAATTGGGGTTGACACGGTGCTTATTGTTGTACTTATACCCCCTCCAGTTGAATAAAACTGGGTACTCATGTTCTAAATATAGGTGATATGGACCGATTACCTATGGTGTACGGATATGGATACGAATACGGGTCGTATCCGATACAATACGATACGAATACGGCAGTACGGTAATTTTAAAAACTCACGACAATACGGTAATTTTAAAAACTCACGACAATACGGTAATTTTAAAAACTCACGAATACCGACTATGTAATTATTATTTTAATATATTTATATTACATATAATTAATAAATTAATAATCATGACAATACATAAAATTAATCAAACAATATATACATCATAAACGTATTCGTATCCTAAAAATATCTTATATAATTTATTTAAAAATATTACAAATCAAAATATATAATGCGTCGAAGTATTATAAATGTAGTATCTCAGCCGTATTCTGAAAGTACCCAGTCGTATTCGTAAAAATAAATAATAAAATATTCGGATACACCACGTGACGTATCCGATACGTATCTGAGTCGTATCGCACTCGTATCCGTATCGGATACGTGTACCATCATGATACTTCTGTATTTTTTAAGTGTTTGCTTAACATTGTTGATTATTAATCGGCCAAAGACACTACGACATGTTTCATATCAATTGAGTAAATCGATCGTTTGATATATGAACCGATATGTATCGATTTGGACGTGGATCACAATTTATTTATTTGGATCCGACTCATTATTTAACACTATTTTTCATTTTCTCTTCGGCCGAAGTTTTTTCTTTTCCTTTCTATTGCAAGATTTTGTCAATTAGTTCATTATATTATTTATAAATATTATGTTGTATTGTTGATTCTTTAATCAGGTACAAATTTGAAATTATTTTAGAAATTTAATATAAATAAATGTTATAAAAATTTATTTAATAGTAAAAATACAAAACCAATATAATTTCGTTATATCAGTCATATTGCTTATCGATCGCGAACCTGAGTACTTACATTTTGTTGTAATTGTGTTTTTTATCCAGTACAATTAGGTATGTACAAAATGTCAAAATATAGGATATATCATGTATACAGTATACCCCTACAAGACATACAGTGTCATGTATAACCCGGTTTTAAATAATCTAATCACGACATGAAATTGAAAAAATTGTTCAAAAATCCTCTTACTCTACTGGAATTCATTAAAACCACCTTATTTTTTGGATTCCGTTAAAACCGGCCTATAAAGTACATTGAATTATTTTTTTAGGTTTTAGTCCCTTAATTGTATTAACTTTAACGTTCCATTATAATTATTTTTTTGAACCAAAATATTTGTTGTTATTATTTTGTACATTTTTTATTTCATATAACCTAATAAATAAATAATATTTTGAGATATAATATTCATATTATTATATTACGATGCTGTACGAACACTATTTAATAATTTAATGATTTTATATAAAATATTATTTAATGAAATATATTTTAGTAATTATATTTTGTATGTAATATGAAATAATGCATTTATATTGCATAAAACCCATAAAGCAAAATAGTATTTTTTTATGTAGTAAATGGTACCACCATTCCACCAAGCATCGTAAATATAATATAATGAAATATTATGTCAGGTAATTTTTTATTTGTTATTTATTTATTATTTTAAATTGAATACACGAATTTTTTTAAAGAAATAATATTGAGGGAAGAATATGTTGCATGTTGGTCCAAAATAATATAAAAATGGATGGGATGCTATGTTTATGTTGCGCAGATATGGATACGCCCAATACTATATGGATATCATATCCGATACGATACGGATACATCGATACAATTTTTTTTTTAAAAAGCAGATATACGAATACAACTATATAATTATTGTATTAATATATTTATATAATATATAATTAATAAATACATATAAATTAACAATATTTTTTTATTAAATATCATGACAATAAATTAAATCAACCTAACAATACAAAGTATCCTACAAATATTCAAAAACTAATTTAAAGTATCATAGAAATATTTTACATAATTTATTTAAAAATATTATGGACCAAAATATATAATGAGGTAAATATTATAAATGGAATATCCAAGCCGTATACTGAAAGTATCGCTATCCGTATCTTGTCATATTCCCGCCGCATAAAAAAACGTATATTAAATAATCGGATACGCTCGCATATCAGAGCCGTGTTTTGGAAAGTAGGGTGGGCATTCGGTTGAACCGAACCGAACCGAACCGAACCGAATAAGAGCAAACCGGCTTAAACCGAACTGGACAAGATTCAAACCGAACCGAACCGGATAAAATTTGAATCGATTTAAAACCGAACCGAATAAACCGAATTTCTTATTCGGTTTATTCGGTTGAACCGAATTAGAAGGTTTATAATGTTAAAATTCAAATGTTATTTAGCAAAATAAATATAAAAACAAATCATATAAAATATACTTACGTTATTTCTAATTTTACAATATTGAATTTTAATTTTTTTAAACGAGCATTATAGAAAAATGAAAAATAGTATTAATTCGGTCGGTTCGGTTTAATCGGTTCTGAAAATACCAAAACCGAACCGAACCGAATAAACCAAACAATATCAATTTTTGAACCGAACCGAACCGAATAAACCGAAAAACAGAACCGATTAAACCGAATTCGACCGGTCCGGTCCTGTTCCCAAATAAACCGAACCCACCCCTACTAGCAACATTCATATCCGTATCCTATCATATTCCCTCCGAATTTAAACAAAATAAATATTAAAATAATCGGATACATCACGTGGTATATTTGAGCCGTATCCTCGAAATATCACTACTCATATCCTATCATATTCCCGCCGCATCAAAAAAAATATTAAAATAATCAGATACACCACGTGACATATCCGAACCGTATCGCACCCACCCTCACTATACTTGTGTATTTTTAAAGTATTCGTAACACATTACATGTGAGATTGTGTGGTACATACATTCAATGTTGTAGATGACGGAAAACGATACGTTACGGTCGGTCACCGTTTTAGTGTTTTATCGTAAAACGGTCGTAAAATGGTTAAAAAATGGTTAAAACGATCACTTAAATCGGTAATATTTTATATCAATTTTAATTAAAATTTATAGACATAAAATTTGGTCAAGAAATTAAATCAAATTTTTTTTTTTTTTGCTTCAAGGCCCGTAGGCTATGTACAATATCACCATTACAAGTCGAGTTTGTATTAGAAACAGTGATCGAAGTTGACGGTTCCGTTGATGAATCAAGGATCTAAAATACGTCGAACGAAAAACGCTTTCTTTGTATCCATGATACAGTAGGTAATTGGAAATCCAAGTTTGTTATTTGGATTCTCGGATTTGAAAAGACGCTAAAATCTTTTCCTGGGTTTTGAGAAGAAGAAGGAATTAAATTCTGGGAAAAGGAAACCTAAACTGGGAAAAGGAACCCTTCTTTGCAACCCTTCTTTGCAACTCTTCTTCACAATCCTTCTTCGCGACTCTTCTTCACAATCCTTCTTCGCAACTCTTCATCGTAGGTTCACAACCTTTAATCTCTGCACAACCCTTTGCAACTCTTCGTCGAATTAAAGGTCGGCAATTTAATAAGGTTTAAGTCCATTTTTTGGTAGAGTTTGAGTTGATTTTCAATCAAATTCCTGTTGAATATCCAGTTGAAATTGATGCAATGAGGAAGGGTCAGCGATTTAAGGATTTAATGGCCAGCGATTTAGTCGATTTAAGCGATTTAAGAATTGAAGAATTGAAGTATTGATTTAATCAATTTAAGGATTGAAGGCAGTCGATTTAAGCGATTTAAGACCAGCGATTCTGCGATTGTCAGTCAAATTTCAGCGATTTAAGGTTTTGACAAGGATTGAATGAGGAACGATGTGAGAGAAGAAGTTATGTGATTTGTAATGAAAGGAGTGGAGAGGTTTTGACAAGGAAATCGATTGAAGAGGGGGTAAGATCGAAGAAAAAAAGAAGAAAAATAACGCAATAAATTGCACAGTCAATGTCTACCGTCACTGTCGACTGTCCAGACGAATATCATGGATAGCGAAAAAGAAGGAAAGAAGGAGAAGTGCCACTATCTCGCTATGGCTATCGCCACTAGCGAAGAAGAAGAAGGGAAGGAGCCATTATGAAGTCTAATATAACGGGATTTTCATAAAGATATCATATTTAGATAATATCACCAAATATATATGTTATTGCATTGCTATTAATTAAATCAAATTAACACTCACAATTTAAACACTTGTTTGATTCTCATCCAAAAAAATCCAAAAAAATCCAAAAAAAAATAATGATCACATAAAAAGTAAAGAATAATCAAATCCTAACACATAATCAGATCAACCAAAACAATTATAACACAAAATCTTTTGACTCACAAATTGAATCAAATTAGCACTCACAATCACATTCATGGGGAAAAAATTAATTCTTGTTGTGAAAAAAAAAGCAGTCATTGTCGCAAATTAAACTGAGCCGCCGTCATCATTTAGTCAATCAAAAGAAGAATTGAAGAATGGAGCATCCCAATCATTGTGGTGAAGATGAAGAAAAACTAAATCGGAGACTCGGTGAAAAAAAGTTACGTGCTGAGAAAAATAACTGGCCAAAAAAGTTAAAAAAAATCCGGGGCCAAAATAATTAGAAGAAAAAATCAATACGTAAAACGGGTTAAAAACGTTTTTTTGTCAAAAAACGATCAAACACTGTTAAAAAAAACGTTTGACCATTTTTTAAAACGTTACGGTAAAAAACGATACGATCTTCCACCGTATTACCATTTTTCGACCGTTTTTCAATGTTATTTACAACATTGCATACATTCCACACATAAAACAGGAAATTCATCTATCTACTCCAAAAATAATAAAGAAAAGAATTAAAACATGCGATATTATTCCACACTAACATTAGAATTGTCAAATGTCAACATAACTGTTCAAAGCAAAATATTCAATTGGCATACAAGATAATATATAGTATGAAAACACAATAGTAATAGTCGTAGATAATAACAAATTAACGTGAGGATATTCTCCTAATAAAATCCCTAAATACACATACATTGCTACACAAAGGACACAACAAACACTGCTAAACCTAATATTACACAATTTATAATAATCAATATAGTTTTCTTAGAGCCCTAGAAATGGGCATTGCTTCCTCGCATGATCCGGTACCAACTTCGCCACCACATCCATCGGTACGCCCTTCAGCTCTGAAATAAGGACGTTTTCGTAAATTTCAAGAAAAAAGAGGGTTGTTTTATGTAAAATTTGTGAATAAATCATACCGTGGGGTTTAAAATTGAAAAGTGGCGGGAGAAAACGGCCGTTTGGAAGACGCGAATTCGGGTCCCTCAATTCATCGAAGAATGGATGGATTAATGCATCTAACTGCATATTTAATAATTTAATTAATTCATATTAAAACAATAAAACCAAATTAAAATAGTATTTTGAAAGAAAAAAAGAGATAAAAACGAGACTTACAGCACTGCAGCGTAGATTAGGAGAGTATTGAAGAAGCCTAGAAACAAGATCCACTGCCTCTGGAGGCATTCTTTTGTAAAATACCTAAAATACCCCACAAAAAATATAATATTAATTTTCGAATTAACTAATTAATTTATGTAATGATGGTGGTACCTTGTGCCACGGGTGGGCTTTGATTTGGGGGAATTTGAACTCGGTGTAATTAGGGTTCATGCATTTAATTTCCTCTCTTGTTGGCGTTCCCAAAATCTACATAATTATTATTATTCAATTAATTCGTAACATAATCAACAAAATAAAATAATAATTAATTTAATGTAAGAATTTGAATAAATCACCTTTATTATCTCAACCAGTTGATCCACTCCGCTCTCACCAGGAAACAAAGGCTGAAAATAAGTTCATAAAATGAGGGGTAAATTTGAGATTTTGAGTTTTTGAAAGGGTAAATTTGATATTTTGAAATATACCTGGCCCAATAAGAGCTCAGCGAGGACACAACCAGCAGACCAAATATCAATAGCTGTTGTATATTCGGTTGCACCGAAAATAAGTTCAGGAGCTCTATAATATCTCGAGCATATATACGATATATTAGGCTCCCCTTTAACCTAATTATCCAATTTCAAAAAATTAATTTTACGTAACATAATTATAAAACTAATTACAAAATAATAATTACGTACCAAAACCTTGGCACTTCCAAAATCAATCAGTTTTAACTGGTGGGTGTGTGGATTCACCTGTAAAATAATAAAAAAAAATTAATAAAAAAAGTAAATACAAAAATAGAAAATTTCAAAATTACCAAAAGATTTTGCGGCTTGATATCTCTATGGCAAACTCCGATACAGTTATGAATATAAGACAACGCTCTGCAAATCTATCCAAAAAAAAAAAATATTTCAAAACAGGGTTCTTTTCGAATAATTTGAAAACGAGTTATACCTGATACATATACAACTTGACATAGATCAAAGGCATGCGTTGATTCATCTTATTATAATGCTTGATAACTCTGTGCATTGTTTCGGGTACGTATTCGAGTACCAAATTGAGATATAAATCTTCTTTTTCGGTGGTGGAGAAGAAACAATGTTTTAACGTCACCACATTGGGGTGGTCTAACAATCGCATTATTTGCAACTCTCTGTTCTTGTAACGCTTGTCTTGCAACACTTTTTTTATCGCTACCGTTTCCCCCGTCTCCAAACACCTCGCCTGTACAAAACACGATCAAAATGTTACAAAGTTTAAAATATCATATATGTCCTTTCTCTATAGAATGTATTTTGGAAATTGTACCGACTTGAAATACTATGCCGAATGATCCGTGCCCAATAACTCGTTCGGCCATGTAGCTTATTGTCTGCAAAATAATTCGTTAAGTAGTTTGTTTTGCAATTTTGAATATTTATTTACGTACCTGTTTAGGCTGGCCGTTTCGACCGCCAATAGTGGTGACGATTATGTGGCCGGTTTCGGTACCGTTACCATCTACAACTGTGGGCTCCATGTCCTTGTCGTCTCTGATTTTCATATCGTTCATTTCTTCGGGGAGTTTATCAATGGAAATGCTGCTAGTATTACCATTTTTTAGGGCTGATGAAGGTGCCATACTAACTGAACCCATTTTAAGGATTTAATTGGCTGGTTTTAAGAGAAATTAAATCGTATATTTCATCTGAGGAATTTAGTCTCGGATTGATTTTAGAGTAAATCTGTCAAATGATGAGAAACAAATTTTTAAATTTGAAATTAGTTTGGCAGTAATTGATTTTCGTGTATGAGCAGAAGAAATTGGAAAGAAGAAGAACATTGGTCTGAATTAAACAATAAACGAGGAGAAAAGTTAACAACTTTCTGAAGCAAAACTACAATTCATACCTAATTAAATCAAAATACAGTTCGAAAGTACGAAAATGGAGAAATTATCACAACGTTCCGAACTTATCGAACTCATTTTGTTAGTGGAAAAGACCAGTTTAGCAACACAAGTAAACAACTTCGAAAAATTCATGCCAAAAGAGCTAATGAAGATAAATAAAAAAACCCTCCAAATCCGAAAAGAATCCCACTTTAAACCCAACTTTCCAAACTTATCAGCTAAAAACTGACACCCATTAACGGAAAATATACCAATTAACAGTTAGTGTGTTAAAACACAGTAAAAAAACCATTTAGTTGAGGTAGATCTAAAACTCAAACAAACAAATTGACCATAAAAATGATCGAAACTTTCACCAAATTGGGATCAGATTACCAGATTCTCACCTGTTCACAAGATTGCCATCTCCCCAATTGATTGATCAGGTAGGGTTTGAACAGAGAAGAGAGATACAGAGACACAGAAAGAAAGAGAGAGAGGGGTTATATTTTCTTATATTTTCTTATATTTTTAATTTTACTTTATTACAACTTTTTAATTATGTTGCTTATATGTTTATTTTTCTTGGTTATGATGAACTGTGAAATTAATGATTTTATTTTCGACATTTTTGCACATAAATCCCTCTTTATGTAATATTTACACATGTACTGTCTATTCATAGGACAAGACCGTTGGATTAGATTGGGGAAAATATTATAATGTTCTAGATTTCTAGTATGGTCTATAATTATATTCATATAAAATACAAAAAAGTCATCATTATTTATTTCATGGGACCTCAAACAATAACTTTTCATGTTTTAACATTAATTTCATGAGTTGCATTCAAAATCATCATATATAAATTATTTATTTACTAAATTAATAAATTTCCCATAAGAGAGAGAAAAAGTTAACTTTTGTAATTAATTACTTTTTTTAATAAATAATAATTTCACAAAAAGTTATCCCGAAAACAAATATAATATAATATTCAAAAGTATGGATTAAAATATAAAATACTAAATAAAAATGGTATACATGAAAACTCCAGCATTATTAATTACTCGGTCACTATAAATCAAGAACTCGTATATTTCTCCAAAAAACACTAACCTCACTGAACACATTCACGCCCAACACCTACACGGATGTCGTGTCGGCCAATCAATCCAAAGCGTACTAAAATCAACGATCTTGAAGCGACCACGTGTATTACAGAACAAAATAGTAGATATTCGATGTGGAGGTTAATTATATGTGTCAGGGTGAAGACTGATGAGTGGTTGATGCGAGTGCAGTCAAAAGAAGACAACGACTAAATTTAAATCCTCTCTGCGGGTAACCGCATAGATATTTCTACACGAATTAATATAAATCGTTGATATTGGGAGTAGGAAATGAGATGAATGGTTGGATTGGAGATTACGTAGAGAAATGTTTATGCGGGTATGTATGGTACTGGTCTCTGGTCCTCTTCTACAGTAACTTACTAACTTGATGATTTTGCATACTTACGATCATCTCTGTTTAGTTTTTAATGGAGATCTCTATTTGCTAAATTTATTGGAAACTATACTGGGCTTTTAATGGGCCCAGTTTTGGAAATGACAGGCTTAATTTGTGATGATTTTGTATTTTTTTTTAATGATTTGTAAAAAAATATAGCAGTTAAATTACAGGATAAAATTAAAATTTGGAAATAGTATAGTATTGTTGTAAAATTAGCAAAATTAAAGAAGCAACGCAGTACAAAAATATTTAAGAAAGAAGAGAGGAGAATTATGAATACTTTATTTCTCATGAATAATTGTGTAATGATAAAGGAGATTTATATAGCATTCAAAATTCATCCATACACCTACACATGTATACATATGTGTCATGACATTGAGAATACATGAGACACATATGCATATGTATGTGTCATGACAAGATATATCCATGAGATGAGACACATATACACATACGTGTCATGATATAAATATTTGCATGGTACATATTAATTTGTACAAATAAATAAAATACGTTCATTTTATAACAAGTATAAATATGAGAATTATGTATTGGATATATTTTGTTGTTTGGGAAACTTCAAAATAAATGGTTTGAACTTTGAAGTGAAGTGTTTGTGTGATTTTTTTTTATTGAAGCTTTTAAAATACCATGATTTCATGACAGTGATAAATATAACAATTATTGAAATTAATGTTTTTAATATTTTATATAATAATATATTTAATTAATGGGCAGGATAATTAGGATAATTATTAGAAGTGTCTAGATTAATTAAGGGGGATGCATCTTGTAATAAATAGGTGTCTATTAAAATAGAAGTGTCTAGAATTTAGATAGATTATGATGTATGTTTGAAAGGGTGTGTTTAGGGGATGCTTATTGATCTCTATTTAAAGAGCATGTACTGTACGAATTAGAATTAAGAGAGAAAAATTTATAAGAAAGTTAAAAAGGGGCAATTGCCCCTGACTCTCTCTCTCCGTTTTTTATTGAATGTATCCATTAATTTTGATATTGATCCCCAAATCAAAAATCCCCAATATAGTATCTATCCAAAATAAATACTAAAATCCCCAAAATTCTAACATGGTATCAGAGCGACGGTTGTCGAAAGGGACCGAAATCGAGCGACGAAATATCGATTGACGAAAAAAAAAAAAAAAAAAAACTATGGTTACCGATCGACGGTTAGAGCGATGGTTATCGAAAACGAAGATTATCGAGCGACGGTTATCGAGCGATGCTTAAAAAAAAAAAGGACGGTTATCGAGTTTAGTAGGAGTCGGAGAAGGAGTCACCAAGGCAACCAAAGAGGTTACGTACTTGGGCTCACACGAACTTCACAACTCATTTCCGAATTATCGAGTTTAGTAGAAGTCGAAGAAGGAGTCACCAAGACAACCAAGAAGGTTACGTACTTGGGCTCACACGAACTTCACAACTCATTACCGATTTATCGAGTTAAGCAGAAATTTGGAGTAGGAGAAGGCCACGACAACCCAAGACGGTATGTTCGGGTTCCCACAAGTTTCGCAACTCAATTTCGACGAAGAAAAGAAACGATTCAAAGAAGAAAAAAAAAATCGATCCGAAAAGAGGACGATTCGGAAAAAGGCAATTCGAAAAAGATGATCCGAAAAAGGACGATTCGAAATAAAAAGCCGATTAAAAAAAAAAGAGTTTTAAAAAAAAATAGACGAGCGTGACGGAAAAAATATCACGGGGGAGTATCGAGAGAAAAAAAAATAACGAAAAAAACATTAAGGGGGAGTATTGAAATTAATGTTTTTAATATTTTATATAATAATATATTTAATTAATGGGCAGGATAATTAGGATAATTATTAGAAGTATCTAGATTAATTAAGGGGGATGCATCTTGTAATAAATAGGTGTCTATTAAAATAGAAGTGTCTAGAATTTAGATAGATTATGATGTATGTTTGAAAGGGTGTGTTTAGGGGATGCTTATTGATCTCTATTTAAAGAGCATGTATTGTACGAATTAGAATTAAGAGAGAAAAATTTATAAGAAAATTAAAAAGGGGCAATTGCCCCTGTGGGGGTCTCTCTCTCTCCGTGTTCTATTTAATTAAAGTTTCCATTGATTTTGATATTGATCCCCCAATATAAAATCCCCATATTATCTCCAATCATATGAAGTCCAAATTCTAACAACAATTACTTGATTTTTTCTACATTCCTATGAGATCATTGATTTTGCCATTTTTGAAACATTTGAGAAATCATATTTAGTTTATAAAAAAATAATGATATTATCAAGCTCCTTAGATTCTAGAAAATCTTCAAACTTGTCAGAGTCTCCTCTCTAGATCATGGTCACGAGTTTTTCGAAATCCTCATGGAACAGCTAATTAAATGTACCTAAATAAACCTCACCAGCAATATGGCTCCACCTCCACGTCTACATGACTACATGACTACGTTCAAAGGCCAATTAATGGTGCATTAATTTTTGCTATTAATTCTTTTGGAATCGAATAATGTATTGTGTATATGTCTCTATCAATATTAATTATCTTCCAGTTTCTTATCTTTGACTTTCCATAACGTTCATTATATATTGGGTTTCAACCCTTGGACCCCATTTCTTTTATCATACTTGTCTTTGTCTCTCCAAGTTCACACAATGTCCAAAGCAAGGTAAATCAACCCCCCTCTCTCTCTTCCTTCCTTTCTCATACCTCCAATAAGTACATTTTACATTCTTCTTGTAGATTAGAAGGCAAAGTGGTGATAATCACAGGCGCGGCGAGTGGCATCGGCGAAGAATCTGCGCGTCTATTCGCATCCAACGGTGCGATCGTCATCATCGCTGATATTCAGGATGATTTGGGCAAAGCCGTTGCGGCCTCTATCGGCCCTGAGAAATGCAGCTACGTCCATTGTGACGTGACCGACGAAACACAAGTCGAAAACATGGTGAAACACGCCGTGACTACGTACGGTCGTCTTGACGTGATGTACAGCAATGCCGGAATTCTGATCAATAGCCCGTCTATTCTCGACTTGGACTTGAATGATTTCGAAAAGGTTAACTTAATTTTACAACACCACCCCTGTGTTTTTTCTAATATAATCTGATTTACAGACTATGTTAGTGAACGTAAAAGGCACCGCGTCTATATTGAAGATCGCGGGCCGAGCAATGAAAGAAGCGGGTATCAAGGGTTCCATAATTTGCACCACGAGTATCGCAGCGACGCAGGGCGGAAACGGCCCTGCGTCCTACGTGGCATCAAAACACGCCGTTCTCGGATTGGTCAAGGCGGCTACGGCCGATTTGGGACCGTACGGGATAAGGGTTAACTGCGTGTCGCCATCTGGCGTGGCCACGCCGCTCAGTTGCAGGGCTACCGGTTTGACGCTGGACCAAGTGGAGAAATATACTAGTGACACGTGTCATTTGAAGGGTAGGATACTCAAAGCTCGCCACGTGGCAGATGCGGCATTGTTCTTGGCGTCGGATGAGTCGGCAATGATTTGCGGACATAATTTGGTGGTTGATGGGGGCAATCTTGCTGTTAATAGTGCTGTTCTTCTCCGGCTTGCAAAGTTATGATGTTCAAATTAGAATTAAAATTCCTGCAAATTGTATGAATCAATTTGTTATTTTTATTTTACTCTTGATAGATGTAGTTATTGCTGTTGTGCTGTGTTGTGTTGTTAATTAATTGATTGAGTGGAATAATATTAATGTTATTAATTGAGTAAAAGCAATCATATAATGTTATTGATTTGAGTGAAACAGTGTTAATTAGTTGAGTAAAACAATGTATATTAATCAAGAAAAATTATGTCAACATTTAAAGTGAAAGCAACCACATTAAGAGCCCGTCTCGATGATCGTATTAGAAATCACACAAAAAAAATCAACCTTCAGCAAGTTGAGTTTTCGAATTTACAATTGAAGATCTAATGTTTACGATATTATAACTATCGTATATAGTTATAGTTTTTTTTGTTTGGTTTGATGTAAATTGAATTATGAAATTTCAAAACAGAAATTAGAAATATAATACCAATTTCAAATAGTTTTTTTCAAAAGAATAAAATGGATCAAAACAAATAGTGATCAAGAAATAAAAACATAACGAGTATATTTACTTGACAACAAATATCATAAAAAAAATGGAAAAAAATATAGTAAACATGTAGTATAGTAATTACTAATTAGAGAATAGAACAAATATAGAAAGAAAAAAATATATAATATATGTTGAGTGGTCAGAAATTTTTTATGACAAATAACATAAGTATTTAGGTAGGTAAAAGAGGAGGAAAATATATTTCTCTTCTACCAAAATATTAAGATATGATAACTACGCATCATATAAAAATCAACAGAGCTAGAGTTTTTGTAAAGTTTGGTCCAAGATATCACAATTTGGAAGAGTTTTATCTAAATACATCAATCTAAACAAAAGAAATAACAAATTACGATATTTAGACTTCCAACTGCCTCTTTTATTACAAACCAAACATGTTTTGATAATGCTGACCACATATGCAAATTACCATTCCAGGTTTTAGGAAAAACTGGAATTTATTTCGTGTATTTAGAAAACCAGGATTTTTCATACTGTTTATGTTATATTGACCAAGGCTGCCTTCGTTTCGTGTTAATAATCTTAGCAATGTCCGGTGAACTGGCAGCGCAACAGCCGCCGCCGCCGGCTAAGAAGTGTCACTTTTGGCTTTCGGGTAAACGCCGATACTGCGCCAATTCAACTGTATCTTCTTCACAGTATTCTCTCTTTCCCCTCTCAAATTCCCAGTTCTTGGCCTTTTTGTTTATGAATTTGTGATTCCTCTTTGTTTATTGAATTATTTTTGTAGGTTTTGTGGGAATCATAATCCATCTTCTTCAGTTAAACGCGTGCCTTGTCCAATTGACCCGTCACAGTAAAACTACTTAAACCCTAAACCCCTGATATCTCAACTTAGTCTTTTTTTTGTAATGCTCAATTAAGTTATAATTAGACTAACAAATGAATAATATTATCATTTCTCTCTCAGTTCTGTATTTGAAGATAATTTGGATTGCCACATAAAGAAATGTCCTTTCAAGAAACAAATGGAGGCTTTGGAATCACAGCCTTATTACTCAAAATCGATTAATTCGGGCAATTGTGAAGAACCGGCACTGAGCTCAGCTGAGAAAAGAAAAGCAATTTTAACGCTCGAAATTTCTGAATTTTTTAATTTGATCAATAAGATTAAATCAATTCATTCTTCAACAATAGTTAAATTTAGAGACTCATTCTTGGTCCCTGAATCTTGCGAGAAATGGCTCGATGGACAAATAGATAGGTATAGATTATTTTCATTTTTTCAAATTTGAACAAAATGTTTGAAAAGAAGGGTTTTAATTTGATAATTATTTTGTTAAATAGGAGGATACCTTACCAAGAAAAACACGTGGTACAACAAGCATCTATTTTAGGAAACATGGAATCATTTGGAATCTTACAAAATCAAAATAAAAAGGCGAAAAAAGACGATATTGAATTTGGGGAAGAGAGAGAGACAGCAATTAATGCTGACGTGGCAGTTATTGAATTTGGGGCCGGAAGAGGATATTTGACGCAATTACTCACTGATTGTTATGGGATTAATGAAGTCTTTCTTGTAGAGAGGAAATCTTATAGGCTTAAGGTTTGAATTTATCATTTTTACCAAAAAATTTCTCGCATCGAATTTATTTGAGCTTTTTGTGTTATTTATTTTGAAAATTTAACGTTTTTTTATGTGGATTATTTATTAGGCAGATAGAAGCTTGAGACAAAATGAAAGTGTAAATTTAGTGCGAATTAGAATTGATAGTAAGTCCCTTCTTTAAAATATTAATAAATTTGGGGCGTTATTTGAAAGTTTCTCTTTTTTGCATTTTTAGTCGAAGATTTGAATTTGAGCGGAGTTGATTCTTTGAAAGATATTCCATATTTAGCCACAGGAAAACATTTATGTGGGCCCGCAACAGGTAAATACATACAAAATATTTTAGGGGTTATAGAGAAAATGTTAAGATTGAATTTATAATTTTAATTTCGTGCAGATTTGACAATAAATTGTTGTGTACGCGAAAATCAGAAAGAAGGAAAAGGACAAATTAAAGGACTTGCAATAGCAACTTGTTGTCACCATCTTTGCCAATGGAAACATTATGCGAGTAAGCCCCTTAACTTTCTTATTTTACAATGATTGTTTTTATGTTTATTGTTTAATGTTTTTGATTGATAGATAAGGAGTTTTTGTCTGATTTGGGGATTAAAAAGGAGGAATTTCATGCAATGACTTGGTTGAGTAGTTGGGCTATTGATGGTGATCACAAGACTGCTAATTTAGAAAATCAAGAAATCCTTCTAGTAACATCGTATGTTTTCATTTTATTTTAGTGAGAAATTTCATATATAACTCTCAAAAAGTCAATAGTATCGAATTTACCCTTCTGAAACACGAAATTGTTCGAATTTTCCCTTTGTATAGCTGGAGAACATCAAATATATCCGTTTCAGAAACAAATAAATTTGATACATTTTCAGTTGTGTATTTGATATTTGATACATTTTGCTTGCTATACACAGGGAGTCGAAAGAGACTGATTTTGAGGGTGGAATCGAGAAAATAATTAAAAATATGGCTTCAAAAGATAGGGAAAATATTGGTTTTATGTGCAAAGAAATAATCGATACGGGAAGGCTTCTATATTTGAAATCAAATCGATTTGATGCTAACCTCGTCAATTATGTCTCCAAAAGTATTTCTCCTGAAAATCATCTCCTAATTGCAAAAGTTGGCACCTAGTTACAATTAAAGTTTTCATGTTTATTTATTTGTAAGAATAATAAAAAATATTCTTAGTTGGATATTTATTATTTAATTCCTTCTTAATTTTCCATAGTATTTTTGTTGTATGTACAATATAAATTTTATATTGAACAAATGAGTTTCCTTTTTAACTTTTTTGTGTAGTTAAAAAACAACTCAATGAGACTAACAAAAATAAATAAAATGAAAAACAAAAAAACAAAGATTATATGACCCTAAATTAACAAAAACATATAATAAAAAGGGAAACAAGACGAAACATTTGTTAATACAAAACAGAAAAGAGTAACCACACTCACATAGTTAACAACTTTTACAACATGACAATAAAACCCCTAATTATATCATAATAACATTAATCCCCCAATAATTAATAACAATATATTAACCACATTAAATAGCTCCAAAATCAACCAATTCCCACCTAAACGAAGGCACCACGTACCGAACTCTCGGCAGAGTATGAAGCAAAATACCCACACACACACACACCGCAGCAATACCCACCATACTAAGCAACGCTGGCCGGTACAAGAACGTTCTCGCAGCACCGGTACGGAACGCCACCTGTCTGCTACAAGAGTTACAATACTGCCTCGATGGCGACATCACGTTCTTCCCTGAGATTTCAAAAGTCGAGTTCCTGGATTTTAAAATCCCGGACATGGATTCCGGGATTCCGATTACTACGTGGGATTTCTCGATTTGTCGATCGATTTTCCTCTGTACCAGATTTAGGTACGAAATGTGGCCCAACATTCGTGCATAGTCTTCTGGTGTTTGACCCGTTTCATCTCGCACGGTTTTCCATGCATTAATTCCAACCTATTAATAGAAAATTACAACAATTTAATAGAATTATTAAACATTTTTCTACTGTTAATATAAGAATGAGAAAAAAAAAATGTACCATATTAGGATCACTTGTGAGGGCATCAATGACATCATCCATGCCGTTAATGGAAGCGGCGATATGAAGAGGAGTCAACATTGACTTCGACTCGTCAGACTCGTCAGGTCTGAATATAAACCCTTCACCACTAGCCGGAAATCTCAACAAAATTTCAACCATACCCCTACATTTTCTTTTGATCGCGTTCACGAGCAAATCCAAAGACAAGGCCACCTCTTTAGCCGATTTATTGTTCAAATTTACCGCACCGTTGAATAGAATATTCAAAAGGAGTTTGATCACGTTGCACCAATCTCGATGCATTGCAAAATTAACGAGAAATACGAATCTAGTTAGGTCGAAAGTGGGAACTGGTTTCTCGGTTTTTGAAATTGTTGGGGATTTTTTTAATAACCAACCAAGCTCGTGTATGAATTTTAGAGATTCTTCGTTATTAGGGTTTGTTTCGATTGATTCCTCGAGTGCACGGATTTCGGTGCAAACCTCTTTTTCCGCCACTATAAATGGGATAAATCCGTTGCTAAATCCATTCTCTTCAACCTGAAATAAAAAAAAAAGACAACTTCGTATGTACCCTTCCAAAAAATTTAAACGTCTCAAATTAAAATTGATGTGTTCGATAAGGGCAAAATTGATATTTTAACAAAATGGTACTGAACAACCAAGAATAAAAAAAAGATACCTCGATGAATCCTCTTCCTTTTGAATTGGGCAAAGAGCACGAAAAATTGAGGGTTAAATACTCGTTATTTATTCCATTTGTTCCTACAATTAATGATTGTGTGTTTTCTTGAAACAATTGCTTTCCCTCGAATGCACAGAAAATCCTGAAAAAAGATCCCAAATTATAATTAGGAACAAAAAGAATAATGAATTTATTAAACGAGAATTAAATACAAGAATTATACCTCATTGAATTATTTTCGAGGTTTAAGCCTTTAACTGTGAATTCTACGGACGTGGAATGAGGTACTGCAATTGGTTTTACGCTTAAAATATTGCTGTAATCAGGAGTATTTGAAGGCACCGATCCATCCACTACAACGCGCCCTAAAATTCAAATTCAAATTTTCAATTTAAATAAAAATATGAGTGTAAATACCAAATATACCCTTCTAAAATTCAATTGGTCTTCTAAAACTTGAAATACATCCAAATTTTAGAAGGATAAATTTGATATTCTTTTTTAGAAAATAATATTTACCATTATAAATGAAGACAATTTCATCTAGAACCCTCGCATAAATCCATCCACATTGCCAAAAATCATCGGTACAATTACTCAAAAGCCTCTCCATTTCAAATCTCAAATCTTCACACAACTACACCCACAAATCACAAACACAGAAAATGAATTTCAAATTTCAAATTTCAAAATTCAAAAATAGTACGCACAAAATATATACCTCGTTCCATTTAGATTCAGGTAGCCTTAAATATATCGTCAAAATCACACAGCCTGGCTTTATGTAGCTCTCCACCTCACTTGGTGTGTTGTTCAGCCAATCAAAAACCTCCAATATTTATTTGTTTCAAAATATTTTAATTATTACCAAAAATTAGAAAAAACTTATATATATATATATATATATATATATATATATATATATATATATATATATATATATTATAAATAAATACCTGTGCACGTAAATCGAGAGGGAGATCATGAGGATCTTTACCGAATAATTTGAACACAATTCTATCTGTTCGACACTGAATAAAACAAGAAAGAAATTATAATGTAAGATATGGGGTATTTTAAAAATTTCCCATAATAATAATAATAATAAATAATAAATTACCTGAGCATCACCATTAGAGCTAGATAGAGATTGAGTAGACAAGGACTCGGAATTGCCACTTGCATGCTGAGGGCTCGTTTGCATCGGGATCTGTGCCATCCAAGGCGGGTAGCTGGGCGAACCATTACCAGATCCCGTACCGGTACAGGCAACCGTAACCGTACCGGTACCGGTCTCCGTTTCTTCTGTATCGTTACACACATCGTTCAGATCGAAATCCCGAATTAATCTCCCTTTATTATTCTCATTCCTCTCTTCAAATAAAAAATATATATATAAGGGGTATAAATGATATTTTTAAGTTTGTAAAAAATTTCACCTGGAATATTATCGCTCCCATCTACAGCAAGAGACACCGAATTATTAATATTATTAGTATTAATCCCATTCACGGTCAATGGAGCTTCTTGCGTACTTTCAGGCACGGATTTCGAAGCGCCAGCCTGGCGTGCGTCGGAGGGGGAACCGCCGTTCTGTTGCAAGAGACCCGAGAGGCTTGTAATATCGATCGAGCTCGCCAAGCTGGCGAGATTTTTCAAAACATGGATTCCCAAATCCTGTTGATCTTTCGCTTGCTCGCCATTGTTCGCTAAATTACAAATCAAGGGGTATATACGATATTTTCAATATTTGATTTGAGTACGAATAAGGAATTTATTAGAGATTACTTACAGTGCAAGTTACCGAGGATTTTGAGAAGGCTGAGAATGAGATATCCGGTGGTTTTATCGTCCAAGGAGTTCACTCCGCCAAGTGCTGACGTGGCGGCGTCTGATTGGGCCTTGCGCCTGCGCTTGTTGTGCCCTGCTAATCGCCTCCTGCAACTCCTCTTCCCTTCGTCGAATTCTTCCAACATGTGAAACCTAATATTCGAAATATTAATTAAACACGTAATTGAATTAAAGAAAAATGATTTTTTCTGTACCTGCTGCATTGTTGGCAAAATCGTTGGACAGAATTACCGACGAGAGCGGTACTGGCCTTGGCATGAGTTTCGCAGACTTTATGGCGTCTGTGATAATCTTTACAGCCTGTCAAGTCGGTCATGCAGCCTTCCACCTGGCAAACGGGTCGACCCGTTTGAACAACTTTGCCCTTTTTGGCGTCTCTCTCTCCGATTCCGTTTCCAATTCTTAAACTGAGAGATTCTTGTCCAGTTTCTTCGTCAATTACGATTATTCTTTTTCTTTTTTCAGATTCGGTTTGAGTTTGAGTGTTCTCTTCTGAGCAAGAAGAGGAGCTGTTGGAGGTAACGGTGTTTCCGTTGTTTCCGATTCGGATTTGATTTCCGGGTTTTGCGAGGAGTAACTCAGGATTCCAATTCCAGCGGTTTAAATCCCATTCGATTCCTCTTTTCCCCAAATTCAGCTCAATTTCGCCTCCTGTGTTGTAAAGATGGGTTCTTCCAGCCCCAATTCTAGCTTCCATAGCTTAAATTATTGAGACTTTAAGCAAATTGAGATTGTCGCGGAGCAAAATTTATGTTTTTTCCTAAATTCCGTTGATTTAACACAAAATTATCGAGTTACCAGTTACAGCACCTATAGATGAAAAACCTCTCTCAAAATCGCAGTTAATTGAAGAGATTAAAAAGCCCCAATTTAGCTTAATCTATTCTGATCAGCTTCTCTCCTGCCCCAGAAATCCATGAACATCACTCCAACGGAACCATGTACCCAAACAAGCGAAATCCACATGCCCACCTAAATTAATCCTGATTACGATATTTTCAAGCACCACCAAGTAAATAAAAACTAAAACTCCTTGTACTCTCACCAAACTCAAATCAGCTCCTAAACTTGAAAGTTTATCAATTCCTCCAAACCAAGCACCAAAGATCCATCCTTTCAAGCAAACTCCCACCCCAAGCTCATAAAATCACCACAACAAAAACCCACAAAAAACACTTCAAAAGCCAAAAATAAACTTTCCAAAAAACGAGCAAACAAGACGAATCCAACCAAAATCAGAGCAACTCAGAATAATCAACTGAGTTGGTCGGCAGTGAGAAGAGAGAGAGGGAGGGAGGGAGAGACGAGAGTAGAGTAGAGAAGGGAAGGACCGGAAAGAGAAAAGGAAGAAAAAGTAGGGTGGTAGTGAAAAAGTGATATGTTTTTCCGGGGAGATTGTTAAGAGCACGCAAAACGTACACGAAACGCATTTAGAAGTGGAGCCCGTAATTTTGCGGTCCCCCTGCGTATGTTTTTCGTGTACTTTTTCGGTGCAAGTAATTAAATATATTTATATATTTATATATGCTGGAGTTATAACAACTTTTTAACTATAGACCAATGAAGCTTAATCTTATGGAAAATGTTGGACATACCCCATCTCTCCGCCGACATATTTGATGACGTGGATATGGTTTAACACCTTAAAAATTAACATTTCAATTCATGATTTAACATCTTAATTGTATGTTCAATCATAAATTAAGATAATTAAACCATAAATTAAAATGTTAAATCATGTTTTTGTGTGCTAATTTTGAAAGTGTTAAATCATATCCACCTCATTAAGGATGCGGGGGGAGAGTATTAGGGGATGTACATCACTACTTACCTTTTCTTTCTATTCTTTGGTGCAATATTTCATATTTGCCCCTGGCAAATATCAAAATATAATGTATCCTGCAAATTTAAATAGGAAAATACATTTTTTGCATAATAATATAAAGATATGCTGGGAATGGGATTTATCATTTCTTTCATGGAAAGAAAAGAAGATTCAATGAAGAAAAATACACGTGTACATTGCACAATTAGCACTTAGGTGGGGGGCCTTTTTGCGCACCAAAGCATTTTTTAATTCCAGGATTAAGGCAAATCTTTGTCCTAATCATATCTTAAATTTTTTATGAAATATTTTTTCCAAATAGTTACTTTTTAAACAATTTAGAATGATATCATTAGTCCAAAATAACTATATGTAAAAGTGAAATATACAAATAAACTTTTATTGGCGATGAACATTATTGACATTAAATAAATAATATTTGAACGAGTCAAAAAAAAACAAAAATCCAAAATTTGACCTAAACTTTGATTGAAAATTAAAATTAGCAGAAAATACCAAGTACGTATAGTATGTACAAATCGACCAAAACTATGTTGACTTGGAAAGCACATTGACATATTCCTTCACAATGTATTGACATGGTCATGTAATATGACTACACCAGATATGTATTTCTTTTTTTCTTTTTATTTCATTTGTAGACGTGAGAACCAAGTCATTTATATTTATAATCAGGACGGATCTTAGTAGAGGTCAGGGATGGTGCCCTCCCCCTTTCCTCTCTCTCAATTTTTTTTGTTAAACAGTGTATATATTTAATGATTTATTGTATTTTATTAATATAACAGTGCAAAAATTATTGTTTGCAAAAAGCGTGTCGTGTAAACAAGTACACGAAAGAAATTAATTAATTATACCAAGAGTGAATATTCTCATGTTGCTTTCTGCATTGGCTAATATATAATAAATAAACAAGTACCCGAAAGAAATGTTAAATATATACATATATTATATTATAGAATAAGATACTATGGTATAAGATTGGGGTACAGAGATTTGATTAATAAGGTTTAAGGTTCTTTGAACTTGAACCAAATTAATTCAGGGGGGTAAAAATGAAATTTGATGTTTTGAGGGGGCAAGAACCTGACAAGGTGTGAAGGGCATCTTGGACCAATTTTATTTATTTATTCTGGAAAATTGGGGCTCCATCATAACCAGTTACTGGCTTACTGGTACTTCCATTTTACAATTTTTCATTTTTTTTCATGTTTGTTTTTTAGTTATTGATGTTGTTTTAATTTTTGTTTATAAATAATCATTTTACCGTCTGGTTCAGACATTTCAAATGATGTTTTGATCAATTTTTAATTATGTTAATATGATTGATTTTCTTATAATCAGGTCCGATCCTGTATTTTCGAAAATCTTTGACGAGATCTTGACAATACAAGATTAACAAAAATACAAAAAATAAATACTCAATTCTTAATTATGCAGTATCATTGAAATGGTTATACTCAAAATTCACAACACTCAATTGCAACAACATACTTCAATGAGAAAATATACATGCAAAAGGGTCTTTAATTTGACAATTTTACAATAATAAACCTAATAAAATAAAATTGTATATATAACAAATATCCCAACAAATCAAATCATATCACATTTGGGTAAATGTGACAGTTTTCAAAGAGTTTAATTTCATTTCCGGGGCTTGAATTGAATAACGTGGGCTTAATTTGGAATTGAGTTGTTTTTAGTTCAAAAAATGGAACTTGAGAGGGTAACAACACTAAATTTACTAGGAAACTAAAATGAATTCCATGTTCCGTTGTATCAATAAATTAAACTTTCATCATTAAATTCTTCCAACCAAAATTTGTGTGAAGTTAATTATATTTAAAAAAAATTCTTAGACATGTCATCGAACACAAGACAAATCCTAAAAAATATTTTTCTTTATACATAAACCTCTCATAAAAATGAAGATCTTATATTGCATTATATTATTTCTATATCCAACAAAAACTAATTGTTCAAAGCATCCCTTTATAATTATGTTTTCATTATATTTTTGATATTTCATCGAACATCTTGAATACAACATGTAATAATATCATTTTCTATAAATAATCTCTCAAAAAAGTGGATGTCTCGCACTATTACGTTGCCATAGCTTATGAAAACTAATTTTTAAAAACATAAATTCATCATAATTATAATTGTATTCTATGTTAGATATTTCATCGAACACTTTGACTACATCCTATAATTTTTTTCTCAACACATAAACCTTCCACAAAAATGGAGGCCTTACATTTTCGAAGGCATGTGGCGCCGGCCAACCCTTACAAGCATGTGTCCCTGCCTGTAATTATGATAAGAGAATTGACTTTCTCCACTCCTTCGTATTAATATATTCGTCTATGAACGAAAAACAGACAAAATTTGAATTACATTATTTAATAAGAGACACTCCGTCGGGATGAATCATCCAACTGGAGCAGCCTAATTTAGCGTGAGTATAGCGCGACCCAATTTAGATGTAGAGGTTTTTAATTATACGGCATCAAGGGGCCGATTTGTTTAGGACAGACACAAAAACTCGAACAAACATCAAACTCCAAACGCTTAATTAATTTCTTTTAGGAATTTTCATTATATCTTTATACCAATTTACTACAATGAACTGATTATATAGACAATATTTAATCTTTACTATATTTAATACCTTTTTAGTAACATGGTACGATCTTCCGACGGCCCGCGCTCGGCTGGTCAGGTGTTCTACAAAGTTAGGAGAGAGAATGAGGGAAATGTTCTATTTATAGAACACATAGACCCTTTCCAGAACTTGCATTTTCCGCATAGTCCGTTATAACGAACTGCATGTCCGTTACAACGGACCATAAGTCAAACTAGCCGTTATGGCTGTTATATTCGAATTTTTCCACAGTCCGTTATAACGGAATGTAAGTCCGTTATAACGGAAGTATGTGTTATGTAGTTCGTTGAAACGGACTATCATGTCCGTCCCAACGGACATCATACTGGGACTTCACTTCAGTTTGAATTTAATTCCCGTTATAACGGAAAGTGCTCCGTTACAACGCTATAAGGTATTCCGTTATAACGGATTGGTTATCCGTTATAACGGATTGGTTAATCCGTTACAACGGACATGAAGAGAAAAGTATGGTACTGAAGTGAGTTCCATGTCCGTTATAACGGACATATATGTCCGTTACAACGGACATACTTCTGTGACATCCTTCAAGTTTGAATTTAATTAGCGTTGTAACGGACATTATTCCGTTACAACGCTTTGCTGAAGTCCGTTATAACGGATTGGTTAATCCGTTGTAACGGACTATACTGTGTTTTCATTCTTGTATAGGACGAGCATGTCCGTTATAATGGACACCGGGTTCCGTTGTAACGGACATCCTTATTTCAGCCTTTTATGTTAATTCAGGATTTCGAATATATTTATTTGACTTTTATTTTGAGCTTAATCATACATAAACAAGTTTAGGGATACCTATACTGTGTTTTGGTGATTATATTGATATCCCAACTTGCGGAATCTTCGATGTCTTGATTCTGTGATTCTTCTACGTCTTGATCTTCTTTGTGATTCTTCTACGTCTTGATCTTCTTTGCGATTCTTCAACGTCTTGTTCTTCTTTGCGATTCTTGATTGATTTTTGCTTGTTTATCTTGATCTTTTTATTGCATTTTGTACCTATGTATCATATACACCATTCTCGATAGATTTTGTTAGTAATATCGACATTGTTTTTGAGATAATCAAACAACCGGAAATTTAAATCAACAACATATATTCCAAACTTGATAACCAGTACTAATGACTAGCAAAATGTAATCATCAGCTTGCAAACATACTAACGGGGAGTACATAGCTTTCATAGATAAGTATGTTTGTCTCCACAAACATCATATGTACTACTATGAATTATTTTTGGAATAACATTTTCTTTGATTCATAATTATACTATCAAATTTGCGTACTTTGATGATATGATCGAGATTGTCATTCATAGTTCAATTTTTTATAATTAAAATAAAAATCTAACACACTTAATCATAATAATGATAAGTAAATGTGTTGAATATAATTAGACCTCATTCAAAAGCCTGATGCCCATTGACATTACATGACCCTCACAATTAGCCCGTGAGAGTCCCTTGGTTAAAAGATCAACAACATTGTCGTTCGTTGGAATTTTGCACATCTTGATTAAAACATATTGCACATCCAAAACGTATGACACATCTGGTCTGGTACATATCATGACATACATGATAAACCCAATTGCCGAGACATATGTAATATTTTGTTTGTGTTTGCGACATGTTGGACTCTGCATGACATACTTGCGACGTGCTGGAATGTGTTAACGCTGAAGTGTGTTAGCAATTCCCTAAAATGAAATATAGCCTCCCTTAATTATATAACAAATAACAAAGTACACACATATCGTATGCACATGATATCACCAAGTTGGCGGTGAAAGAAATCCGAAGACAAAACAATTTTTTCACAATGAAATAAAAAACATCAAAATGATTGAGTTTTTGAAATAGATAGTGCTATTATTTTTTGCCATATCACTATGTTTCGAAACAAAAACAAATGGTCCTTATTTATAGGCCTATAAAATAAAATAAAATAATTTTCCAGAATAAGGTTTTATTTTCCATTCTGGTACAATAAGTCCGAGACAAAAGATAGTGGACATTTAACACGTCTTTGTACTATTAATTAAAACGTTACTATGGATCCAGTTTGGGGATTTTTTGAAGATCTCAATTAGGCGATCGTGCTAATAGTAGAATAATTTGTCATAATTTGTTATCAATTTGGATTAATTTATTTATTGTTGAGAGGATCGCTTATTAGTTTTATTGTAAAATTTGGCAATTACATTATCACTAATGACTAAAAAAATAGACCCATCAAAAGAATATTTTATTTATATCTAATTTTAATATGATTGTTTTTTTTTTGAAAATTAAAGAAGCATGACTTCTTTGTATTTAATATATTAAAGCAAATTTAATACATTGTTTTGCAATTTTACATAATCATGTAAAAATGTGAGATTCCTAAAAAGAAAAAAGACCATAAAAACAAACAAAATATTCGATGGGTGCACGACTTTTGTCCGGTTAGCAATGCATTGTCCATTTCTTTCCTTCGGTGATAATTTTTCGTAAAGTTTCCAATGCGGGCGTCCTTTTCTGACGAAAAATTCGTTCATTTCTTTCCTTCCAAATATCCCAAATTGTAGCAATGAAAAAAGTTTAATATGATTGTTATATACATATTTAGGATGCATATATTTCTACAACTAATTAACTGATTTAGTATTCTTATTTTGAAAATAACGAGTGTTTTGCATTTTTTTTGTTCATAACGTGACTTTTATTTAGGAGTCTAGGACACAACCGATTCGAGTTCGAGGAAGTTATGTCCAATTCAAGTTTAACTCATAGCTCGATTCAAATTGGATCAGTTTTTTTGATCATCAAGGTTTGAACTAAAAATTCAAATTTAAGCTCGACTAATTTCGACGAATAGTCTGATATATAATATAATGACCACACAAGCACATAATGTAATAACTTACCGAACATCAGAGAAAGAGAATGGGAGAGTGTGTTATTGCTGTCGCCGATCTCGAGTGATGATATTGTTTGATTTAAGGATTTTTATGAAAAACAAAGAGAAACATATTATCGGAGTGCTAATATTTGGACGTGTTTTCACTTGTAATTTTAATTTGATTGTTTTTGCAATTTATGAACTTAATTAACGAGAGAAAGAAAAATGAATCCGTTAACGAGAGAAAGAAAAAGGAATCCGTGACCGTTCAATTTTGTCGTCTCATTTAACGAGAGAGAGAGAGAGAGAGAGAGAGAGAGAGGAGAGATTCATGATGGCATGCATGACTTGGACTAGTTAACGAGAAAATTGTACATATATTCATTTTTACATATTTCAAATAATAATTACTTATAGTAATATCTTAATAGTATACATTTTTTGGAGATTAATCCGAGCGAGCTGGATCTAGCTCAAGTTCCGCTCGATAAGTTTCCGCATTACCTTAGTTCGGTTATATTAATTTCGAATTGATGTTGAACGAATTATTACCGAGCCATAATCGAGTAAAATACAAGTAAACCACAAACTAAACTTGCTGGCCTACTTCACAATCTTTACTTCTCAAATGTAACTACACATAAATTGACTTAATATTTTGTCGTATAAGATCAAGACTAGGCCCATTAATATTTGAATAGCTTGTCTAAGATAGTTCACCAAATTAGTACCTTTTAATCTTTATATCTCTAGAGATCACTTTATACGCAGACAAGCTCATAATTGTACTCGCATGAGATTTTAATCAAGAACTAATCATTTCTTTTATGCTTATCAAATGTTTTGTTTTTGAATGTTGGTTCTTTTTACGTTTAGATAAAAGTTTACCTTTTCTAATGCATTGTATTGTTATAAAAATAGCTCTAAATGATTCATTAATTATTTTTGTTTTTGGGTTTTATAAATACATAAATCACGTGAGATGCCAAAAGATGATAAAAAATTAAACGAGGTATTTAGTGAGATTAAATTTATTGGTGTAACTTAACCTTGAAAAAAATATATTAGCCATGAGTTCTATACATGCAATTCCCTATCTCTTACTCAAGAGAAGTGACGGATTTTATCTCGTATCAACGAGAATGATAATCTAGGAGGGACCGTTGTGCAAAAATTTCAAATTTTTTTAAAAGACGATAGTACATAATTTCTCAATTTTATCGTAAAATACATTAACATAATTTTAAATATTATCGTTCAAAAATTTAAAAAAAATCTCCCGTCTCCTTAATCTCTTGATAAATCCGACACTAAATCCGTCACTGACATAAAAATGGAATGATAAGGTTGCTTTTTTTTCTTTTTTTCCACGTGGGATCTTACTAGGTCCTCACTCCTCAATATGACTCCACGAGAATAAATGCTGTGGTCACCTAAACTCCCAAGTCTTCATTTACAAAATACAACAATGTGTTGATAAAATAATCGAAAATAAACCAGACTACAACTACAATAGGACTAGCCTTTTCTAGGGTTGGCTTAAAAGAACAATTATCCGAATAATGATGTGAAATAACAGAGGAGATGGATTTGTGAATATTAGGCCCAAATAGGAGGGATGAATGTTAGGCCCATAAAATATCTCAGCCCACATCCACTAAAGGGGAAGCACAAAGTTTTGTGATCATAATCAAATATTCACTTTCGATCGAATAATAAAAGTTTTATCAGAAATATATTGTTTTGTCATGAACAATATATGTTATGTCTCAATATATTACTTCATTTAAAAAAATATATGTTCATTTACAAAAATTACGAACCCATGAAATTTGATATAACTAGCTTTTTTTTCCCGCTGCAATTGCACGTGAATTTTCGAATTTATCATGATAATATTTTTTTGTAATATGTACATTTTTTTCATCTTGACACAATTCAAATCGGACCCAAATAATTGTACAATATATGTTAGCTGCGCGATGATATCTACGAATTATAGATACATTGTACTTGAAATATAAGAGCACGATACACAAAATATGAATATTTCACAACAAAACAACATATAATATTACAAATAATTTTTAATAATAGGAGAAATGTAAGAATTACAACAATACCAAGTTTTAATTAATTTATTTATTAAAAAATTACGTAATCAAATGCGTCCAATACAGTGAACACTTTCGTTCGAGCATAAAATATGTGAGTACAGTGCATTTGCCTCGGTAAATCATGATTTTCATAAATTTTAGAGTAATGACAATTTGAAATGTTCCATAGCCGGTTTTCTTGAAAAATTCAAACATATATTGTTGTAAGAGCATTGATTCACACAAAAAATCTCATGTGACATAATATTGTTTTGTATCCTCGATTATGTGAATCGTATGCGACATGATGATGATGATGATGATGATGCTCTATTGTTTGAGCTTTCACACTTTGGCTTTACTGTTTAGGCTTACGATTTTTCGAATTTAGGACAATCAATGATGTGATGTTTCGTTTCGTAGAAAAAATCAATGATGTAAAATCCTTGTAAGAGCCTTGAATGCAACCTAATGTATTGAATTGTTTCATCAGGAATAAACAATGATATGTGAGCCTTGATTTCGACTATATGTGAGACAGTCACGAAAAAATGAGGTATAACTAATGTTACAGAAATCGCTCGGCGCTCGCTAGTCGGCAGACGACCATCAAGCGCCAAGGATGATTAATCGGGATTAATCGGGAATCTCGGCGGATCTCGGCGGATTTTTATTTTTTATATTTAATATTTAAATTAATTAAACAAAATTACAAATCACAGCTTTTTTAATAAGTTTTGAATAATTTAAGTAACAAAATACACTACGCCACTAAACTAACATAAACTCAAATAATAATAATAATTTATATATATAAAAATAATTTTAAAAATATGAAAAATTTTAGTCCAAATTTATTTTTTTGAATAGTATCCGACAAGCGATCGTTTTCGTTATTGATGCCTAATTTTTTTGATGTCAATGGGGATCCATTGGCAATCCATAACGAAAACGATCGTTATTTTGAATAGTATCCCACAACCTCTCACAATATATGATTTTTTGTGCTTCACATTCAACCAACTAGGCTATGGACCCGTTGGCAATCCCAAAAAAAAAAAAAAAAAAAAACACTTGTAAAAATCGGCTCGGCGGTGGCTTGACGGTCTTGGCGGATTCCGCCAAGCACAAAACGCCAAGGAATTATCTCGACGGCGGACCATCGAGGAGCGATTAATCGGCCGCCAAGACCGATTTATGGAACACTGGGTATAACACATGCATCTTCCTAAGTAGTATTTAATTTGAGATGTGATCATTATAGATTAATTAGAGGCAGTATTGTAAAAAACGGTGTAAAACGGTGAAAAAACGATAAAACGGTGGTAAACCGTTCCGTTTTTTGCAACACGGTTGAGAAAAACGGTCAACCGTTTTTTCACCGTTGTTGACCGTTTATCTACACAAAAAACGTTTTTTTGACCGATTTTACACCGTTTTTAACTTAACCTTTGTTGGGCCTGAATTTTTTTTTGTTGGCCCAGAAATATTTTGTTGCCCCATGCCCTCTCTCTCCCTTTCACGAGCACCAGTTAATTAGTTATTTTTGCTTATGATTTATTTTCTAATGATTAATTAGCTTTAATAAACATAGTTGATCTATTTCATCAAAATTACGCAGATTAGTCCCTGAAAATATTAAAACATAACTGTACAGCTTAAAAGGTAAGTTCGACAGCGTACCAGTTAACATTGGAAGAAACAAAGGAAGTTTAGGGACATTTGTGCATAATTTTCTTGACAATTGGTGATGTCCAGTAAAAAAAGTTTGGATGCAAATTATAATTTGAGTTATTGTTTGTACTTGTATCATATACATACAAAATTATTTTAACTTTTGTGTGTTAATATAATTATTTTTGTTTGTTTTACTTTTGAATTTTTATTACAATTGTTATAAATTATTATCGTTTATGTAGACCGTTTTTTATCGTTTTTTTACCGTTTTACGACCGTTTTACGGATAAAACACTAAAACGGTGAGCTACCGTTCCGTATCGTTTTCCGTTTTTTACAACATTGATTAGAGGTGATATGGGTGCAATTTTTTTTTTTTTGACGTTTCACGTTGAATGATCAAGTATGATTTCAAGAGTGCATTTTTTTCAATTATTTGCCTTGAATAACGAAACATCAAACACCACTCTATTTATCATGATTGCAGGAAGTGCAAATAAGACATTTTTCGAGGTGGACATGGCAGCTTGAAAAAAAGACCATGTTAGCGACAAAACTATGATCAGATCAGGTCCGGTCTCAGATTTTCGAGTACCTGAGGCCTATTTTGAAAATATGCTCAATATACAATTAATTTATTTGAAGAAATGTAAACGTATGTTGTCATAATATATTGTGTGGATTATTGATTGATGCTATAAATTGTTTACAATAGATTGAAGGTTCAAATCTCGGTTAGATCAATTTTTTGTTAATATTTGCATTCTATTTTGAGATTTTTTTTTTTTAAAAAGTAGCTTGTGAAACTTGAATCCATGACCACTCACACAATTGTTTTACCAATAAACCACAAGAGTTTTTATGATCTTAAGCAGTTTTATTACAATTATACTTATTTTGAACTGGATAAATCAAGTTTTTCAAAAAATTTGGACCTCTAAAAATTTGGACCCGAAGTCCGGGCCTCTTGAGCCTATAGCTGGGGTCAGGCCTGAATGAGATTATCAAGAGCATTAAGAAAAGAGGCCTTCTACTCATCCCCCATATTTCAACACCACTTTCATGATGGAGTAAGCATGACATCATGAAAGTGGTGCTTACTCCTTCATGTCCCCAAGTTGCACTCCAATCGAGCTCCAATTAATTTTTAATCCAAATTTATGATAATTTTAATTGATGGCACCATTCATTAGTTTAATTAGAACATAATTAATTATGAATTAATTAAAAAAGATTTTAATTGAAGAAGAGTTGGGTGTAAATTGGAGTTCCATTTCACCCCACTTGCATTGGAACTTGCATCATGAAAGTGGTGTTGAAATTGGGGGGAGGAGTATAGTTTTCCTTCGTTGTGAACATAAGTGATTTTAAATTAATAAAATAATATAAAAATATGTTTATTAAATTTAAAGATGAAAAATAGAGGGGTTTTTTTGTCCAAAAAAATTGTAATACCATGAAATATCCTTATAGGGGGGATAATTGAAAAGAAAACCTTGTATGTAGGTTTCTTTTTGGAGTTTCTCGAAAGTTATGTTTTTTTTGTAAATTCAATAAAAGTTAGGGGGTTATTTGTACATTTCCCTTAATTAAATTGAGTTATGATTTTATTTCTAATAAATCATTATAGACTGCAATATTCCTCCAGAAATAATAAGTTTTCACAATTTTTCAATATTTGTGCATGCGTAATTTAAAAAGGTAGAAAAACACATCGAACGGAATACGCAAGAATGTAATATTTTGCTTCTTGTATAGAAGGGATACATTGTTTATAATTGAAAATCATTGACGTGACTATAAACGATTATGACATAATATCGTACCAGTCGAGTTCGGAATCATAAAAAAACAAGACATGCCAATGCACAATTGCAGCATTAAAAAGCACAACGAATTCAGCATCAAACAACATAATATTATGCTCCTTGCATTTCGAGTAATTTTTTTAACTAAAATGAATTGACGTGCTAATAAGCAATCAAGACGTAGAAGCATTTGAGCTTATAGTCACATGACGCATAACATACTATTAGTAAATAATAAAATTCTGAAATTTCTAAATATGTATAATTCTAACAAATTTAGCACTTTCACATGAGTACTTTGTAAAAGCCTTGTTTTTGTAAAAGCCTTGGTTGCGTTTCGGTCCAGAATGAATTGCATGTGGCACAATATAAAATGGATCCATATTGTTAGTCCAATATATTAACTCCTGAATGTAAACATACTTGTAATTTATTAAAATACCCTTCATCAATTAGGATTTTGAGTTTAGGAAAACAATGATTATCTATTAATGAGGAAACATTTACTTGGGTTTTACCAGAAGAACGATCAGAACTTCCGGTCAATTGACCTTCACGCAATCCATCTCCTAAAAATTGCGTCGATTCTGAAATGACATGGAAATCAAATTACAGTTTATTGACTTCATGAAATTAGAGTACAAATTTGGATGGACGAAATTACATTGTTACCCTTTTATTCTTGTAGAGAGAATTTTGCTTACCGCGACATGAATTTAGCTCCACCATTCTCGTTCTTGCCATGATGCTCTTCATTCTTTGCCATGATGTTCTAGAATTCGATCAAAATTAAGAAACTCGTTCGTTCAGCTTCCATCTATGTGTTAAGAAGGAAAATGAACTCAATCAACACACGTACTTGACGAAAATACTAAAGAAAAAATAAATGTCCAGTCCAAATATTGCCCTTTTTTGCTCTGCTAATGCTCCTAATGCTCCTATCCAGACGAGAGGCGAGCCAATCATCGCTATTGTTGTTGTAATAAATATCAAAAATAGTGTTTTGATATTATTTTATTATTATTATTATTATTACATGAAGGTTAGTTATTCTTATAAAAATTCAAAATACCTAGGATTTATTAGCGACGTAATTTGAATAGAGTGATGATATGAAGAATTTGCTTTACTTATAAACGGATTCTCGCCTGCCTGCCTGTCTCTCCTCGATTGATTGTCGGAGTAATTTATGTGTTTTTGGAGAGTTTGTGTGAATGTCAAGTTGTTAAATTATTTATGATTATTTGCAAAACGTAACAATTGCGTTGATATGTTATGATTTTTTTTATATGAGTCGAATAAATATCGCGTGACAAATTATTTAATGATTGAGAAAAATTAATGTTTTCTATTGAGAATTAATGATAATTATGAGACTGGATTGCTCGATAAAACAAAAATAATAAACTTGAACATGACAATAATGTATCTCATGATTTTTACAATTATACGATATTTATGTCTTTTCATTGGGTACATAATTAACGATTCAAGTTCATTGAATAGTAATACATATCGACAAGGACGCGCATAATTTTTCAGCACACGTCATACTAGTAATAAATAATATAAACTATTTACTTCTTCATATTTGAAATTTGAAATTTGAATTTGAAATCATATTTATTTTCAAATACATTGTGCCTTTTATATATCCTGTTTTTTCTTCTTCAAGGGGAAAATATATGGGTCCCCCGTTCACTTGTAGAGGTTTTAGTGGAAGGCACAAGGGGCACATTTCTTCTTTACACATCCTCATGCCCTTATCCCTATATTTGTATTGAACTCTTTTGGCCTTTATTGAGTTTATCTGTGTATAATATGATGTTATTCCTTATCAACTTGCATAATTGCATGGGCACATACCTTTTTATCCCTTAATCACCTTTTTTAATTGCACTTAGTGAGGATTTGTGAGGTGCATATTGTCATGTATGGTCAAATTTAAGCTTCTATTCCACACTTTACAATTTTTGCTTTTGAAAACCTTAGTCATTAAGCAAATATATACATGCACACAACCATATCTTATTTCAATACAAACAAAGAAACATGGTTCCTCATCAATTTGTAGCCACATACTACATCAATTATTGAGATTTAAAATTCAGTAAGTAATTAGTGAATAAAAAGTTAAAAGCCAGTAAGTAATTAGTGAATAAAGATTTAAGAGTCAGTTAATAATTAGTGAATGAGTTGGTGTGAGTAACTATTTAAGGACTTCACCAAAGTAGGAAAAGAAACACGGCTTGCCAAATCTTGACTATAACAAGTAAAAGTCAATCCAACAGAAAAGCAGTGATCAAATTCAAAAGCATATCTATCTCGTCATGACATGAATTAATGCGTTCACGAGTCATTTATTCAATTTTATAACGTGTATGTAGAGATTATGATCAAACAAATGGGCCCAATCTAGGAAATTTTATTAAGATACTTTGAAAGATATTGTCATGAACCAAATAGATAAGATTTCATTGAACAAAAAGTACAAGTATATCTCAGATAAGTTCATTGGTGTTGAAAAAGATATATGAGGTCACTCATACTTAAAAGAATATTGTGCCACTAGTAAAAGATATAATTAAAATTTAAAAGAATAACTTTAACAAGATATTTTTACAGGCAATTCAAACTTGTGTTCATACTCAAAATAATATATGGTAACAGAAAGATATATTAACCTACTCATGCATTGTTCTTACGCAAGAAGGGTTTGGAACGGAGTTCGGGAAGACATAGGATTTCCATTCGAGATACGCGAATCATTACCTTAATTTTGGTTCGACTCCCGAACAAATCACTCCAAGGAAGAAAAACAAACAATTGACACCTACTTCGTGGCCGCAATTTGGTATATTTGGAAAGAAAGAAACGACCGGATTTTCAATAAAAAAAGGGCACCGGCTTACTCGACAATAACGAAGATCATTCACGAAGCCAAGAGATGGAAACTCTATAGCTAACCGAGGAATTCTTTTCTAAATGTTACTCCTTCCAATCATTATCGAAGTAGTAATATTGCTAACTAAGTTAGGTATTCTATTTGATGTAATAGCCCTAGGATTTTTTTACATGATTATGTAAAATTAAAACGATGTTTTAAACTTGCTTTAATATATTAAAAAAAAGTTATGCTTTTTTATTTTCAAAAAAAAAAAAAAAAAAGGATCGCAAGCTAATGGAATTCTAGCAGAGTAGGTTATATATCAAGTTGAAGCTTGATTTGGAATTCAATTCGAGCCGACTCTGATCGTTAACATTGAGGTTCGAGTTGCAAGCTCAAACTCGGCTTATTTTGAATCGAATCTGAAGGAAATACAGTTTCAGGATCAACCGTAAAAGTGTACACAAGGATAAACGAATGTAGTCGTACATTCGTGGCCATAACTGTCAGTGGGAAAATCCGATTTGAATGGTTCAAATTGGGTTATATAGATAATTAGATTATCTATAACCTTCATGTAGAAATATATTTCATATGAACGAAGTATTAGTGTCGTTTATGTGAAATACCGAAAGGGTGCAACAGTATGACATACAGTTAGTAAAACAGTCATAACTTTTGCATACGAACTCGAATTGGACTGGGCCAAATTGGGTTGTGTAAATAATTAGATTATCTACAACTTTCATGTTGTGTGATTTTCTGTCTGAGAAATTTATCAATTTCGAAATGACAGAATACTGACCAGGTTCATGCAGTTTTCTGTGTGAGAGGGTGTATATTGGATATACATGCCTTTTGGCTAATCCTGATCCTATTAGGTATAAATAGGATACTTTCTCTCTCATCCATATCAGTTGAATCATTCTAAGCAAGTGATTATTCTGCCCAATATACACAAGAAAAAGAGCAAATTCAGATTTGATCTTTAGTGAGTGAAAGGGTGCGAAGAGAGAGAAATCGAGAAAGGAGTTTCTCGAGTAATAGAGAATCGATTAGATCGAGCAAGTTCGCCGGTGCATCGTCTAGGCAGGTGCATCCGCGACCGACGTCTTGCGACTCACGGTGGATACAAGTAGAGGAGCGACAATTGTGGCTCTTGGATTGTGATCGACTCAAGGAGTGAGAAGACGGTCAACGAACGGTGAAAGACGCGTGGTATGGGACGCGCGGATTGTCACCAACGTGACAGGAGATAGAAGGCGGCGATCATCCCTTCGTGCGTGATCAATTTCACGCTGGTATAGATCTATCCTTCTATTCGCATCGTACCCTTCGAAGTCATGGCGTGATCTCGGGAATCGGGGAACCGGACCGGGCCTACATATCCGCTGCGCGGGCCCGGGGTCGGAGATATTCTCCTACAGTGGTATCGGAGCGATCGCCATCGATTCGAGGGTCGAATCATAGTCGTATATTAGATATACGCACGGGTTATCAAAGTTCGTACCCGTTTGCATGATGTTACATATAGAGAAAGTCAAATTCCGTTAAAATCACAAGTGGAATTCGCTAGAGATCGATCAAAAGTTGATTGAGAGTATCTAGGAATTATCGTGAAAAGGTTTCATGATTTATCGTTTCAGAAACGAGCGAAAACGGAAGAAACGGCAAAATCTGCAGAAAATTAGAATACGAAACAGTGAGTACAACTAAGATAATTTTCAGTGGGAAACTCCAAATTGATTGGATCAAATTGGCGTAGTTAGATAATGAGATTATCTATGACTTTGATACAGAAAGTTTTTTCATTTGAACGAATTATCAGTGTCGTTTTTATGAAATACTGAAAGGGTGCGACTGTTTGACATACAGAGACTAAAACGTCCGTATATGTCGCATAGAAACTCCAATTGAGTCCAATCCAATTGGGTTAGTTAGATAATAAGATTATCTAGAACTTTCGTTCACGTTCAAAGTCGGTTGGAACAATTTAATATTTTTGTTTCAACAGAATACTGAAAAGGTGTCTGTAGTTTTCTGGTTGAAAAGGTGTCTATTGGATAAACTTACCTTTTCATTTGTTCGTATTTTACTAAAACTGCTATAACTTTCAGTAGCAAATTCCGATTTGAATGGTTCAAATTGGGTTAGTTAGATAATGAGATTATCTAGAACTTTCATGTTGTAATATATTTCATTTGAGCGAAGTATTAGTGTCGTTCTAATGAAATACCGAAAGGGTGCAGAAAAACAGTTTTTCTGCCGCCCCGGGGGCAGTTTTTGGCGCCCCGGACGCGTCCCGGGCGAGGTTTTCTCGCGCCCCACGGCCCTTGCGTTACAACGGATGGGGAAGTCCGTTATAACGGACCCTTCTCTGGATGCTGTTTTTGTTTTCGCGATAACTTTGGCTACGAAGCTCGGAATTTTGAGTTCTTTATATCGATTTGATCGGCATCAAACATTCTAGCATATTAGATAATTAATTATTTAGAATAATTAATCTCCCTAAATAAATCATATGCATATAGAAAATCTTGTGATAGTGATATAATTGGATTATGTCACGGATTTAGAAACATGCAATGGCGTGATCCCTCATAATATTTAAGTCATGGAAATGCCTTCCATATCCACAACTACCGAGTTCGGTGTTACGTTTCACGTGGGTTCAGGCTAAAGTCGGGCACGTGATATTGAAACAATCGAAAGGGTGGCAAGCGTTAAATCAGGACTTGTGAGGCACAGGCTAAAGTCGACTCACTAGTAGCTTATTTGAACGATACGTTGGAGATGGTTGTGACTTAACCGTCCAGGCCAATCAGATTGGAGTTCGGGGCATAGATAGGATGCACACACGGAATTGGGATTGTATTGGATATGATCCATCACCGAAATCCTATAAAGGTTCAAGAGTCGTATTGGATACGATTGGATATAATCCTACCTAAATAACGGGATCCCACCCGATAGGCTAAAGTCACTTGTGGGAGGAACGGAAATATGGGTCTTGAGTGTTATGGACTTGGAGTCCCGTATCGGTATGAGGGTTATCGATTCGATAAAATAACACTATCATATATTCATCATATAAGCATATAGATTAAGTACGCACGGTTAGGAGTTAATCTTCATCATCCGTTTAGAATTATGTTTTCAAGCAACACCAAATATATCGTAGAGATCGATATGATAGATAGCTTTTGGGCCGGAATTACCATGATTAACCTTGATAGTTAAAGAATAGTTCTTTAGACTTAAAGGAACGTGTTGGACACGGAAATGGTAGATTCGGGGCTCGAGGCATTGGCTTTAGAGAAAGCCGGGTTCGATAAACTTTAAGAAGGAATCGAACGATATTACGTGCCTTGTGGTGGCATGTATAGACGCAAATTTCTCAAAATTGTTTTGAGAATTCGGGTGTATATGAAAGTAAAACACAACGCTCATGAAATAGTTTCAAGAGCTAGAGCACGTTGAATGGTTCGATGCGGCTCAAAGAGTAGGTTAATTTTGAGACGCCTTATGGGTCTTGGATAAACACTCGTGTGTTGATGGTACGAAATTTGATCATCGTGACCGAATATCATATGCATTCGATAGATAAGTCGATCCCGAAATTGCATGAGATGTGATTTAAAATTGAATTGGAGATGCTCGGAGTATCCGAGGAATCCAATGTATATAGATGCGTGGATGTCCTTGTAATTCAAAGAAGGGATCGAAAGAAATGTATGTCTAAGGGTATTTTGGGAAAATGTTTTCCAAAACAGAAAGTTCGGACAAAGAGTTGTTCAAACTAATGACTCAAAGAATGGTGAAATCCGAGGAGGATTAAACCAAGAGGTTGATTGCTTCTTTTGGCATTGCCGTCTTGGCCATATAAACAAGATTCGCGTATCTAGATTCCATATGATGGATTGCTAGAATCATTCGAATTAGATTCGATTGATTAATGCGATACTTATTTGTTAGGAAAGACGACAAAGGGCATCATTCTCCAAAGGTTGGAGAAAGATCCAACGAATTATTGGAAATTACATTTAAATGTAAATGTTCCGATAAGTTCCGAGGCAACAGGAGGCTATCGGTATTTTGTTACGTTTATGGACGGTTAAAGTAGATATGAAAATATCTATTTAATGCGTGCCGAAACAGAGACTTTTGAAAGGTTCAAAGAGTTTCAAAAACGAAATATGAAATCAACTAAGCAAGAAAATCAAAGCTTTTCGATATGATCGAGAAGGCGAGTATTTGAGCTAAACCTTTCGATAGGATCGAAGAGGCGATATTTGAGTTATGAATATTAATGATCATTTATGATTGTGGAATCGTTTCACGATTGCCTTTATTCGGAACATTGAGATGTGTCCGAAAAGAGGAAATGAACGCATGTTGGACATGGTTCGATAAATGATGAGTCAATAAGATCTCCCAAAAATGTTTTGGGGATACGCCTTTGAGACAGCGGCACTAATGAATGGTTGCATATAAGATATGAACCATAAACCTTCTAATCGGTACAAAAGACGCCATATGAGATATGGATCGGAATGGTTCCGAAGTTGTCACTTGTATAGATTTGAGGATGTGAGTGTATTTCGAAATTTGTTTCGGTTAAACTCAATCCCAAATCTGGAAATTGTTCGTTTATCCTTAAGGAAACTAAAGGATATTAGTTAAAACGTCCCGACGAAAATGAGATTTTCGTGGCTCGAAGAGATGCCTTCTTGGAGGAGGACTAGATGAGCACAAGTTTGGAACTTGGTGTCATTTATCTCTATGCGGGCTAGTGGGAGTAGAATAAATCTCGAAAGAGTTCGAGATCTGAAAATGAACATTGTACCGATGAAAGTTGACATGGCTTCATCAAGAATTGATGAACGCAAGTCGAACACACAAAGGAATTTTTCGTAGATCAAGTAGGCTATATCATAAGCCGGTAAATACGGATTTATCGTGGCTAATGATGATAGATCGAAATCATATGATGATTCGATATCCTACAAGGATGCTATGAAAAGTTGATTCCACATGACATGGTGTCATGAAATCTGAGATTCGATCCATGTAAATTATAAAGTTCAGAACTTGATTTCATCACTTTCTGGGTTAGACCCGTGAAATGTGAGTATGTTTTTCAAGATGAAGAACCGACATGGATAGGAATACGCATATATGTAAAGCGAGGCTTTTTGCGAAAAGTTTCATGCAATTCATAGTCGGACTATGAAGAAACGTTTTCGCATGTTGCCATGCTTTCACATTCTCGAAATTCTGCTTTCCATGGTCGCGTATTATGACTATGTGATGTGGCAAAATGGATGTCGAAACCGAATTTCTTGACAGAAATTTTATGAAAGGATGTGTACTTGACACAACCTTACGGTTTTGTCGATTCAAAAGAATCGAGGATAAGATATGCACACTTTAACGATCCATATGATGGATTAAAGAAAGATTCTCGGAATTGGAATATTCGTTTTGACGAAGTTATAAACTATTATATAATTGTCGAAACGAATGGAAACTTTGTGTATACATGAAGGTTAGTGGGAGCTGCGACGTTATATTTCTTGTAACGACAAAGGATTTAGACGAGACCGCTTATGAAATAAGCGTGAAGATCTATAGGATAGATCTAAGAAGTTCCTCGTTCTATGTTATAGCACATATATCGACATATTGTTGAAAATGGTTTTCAACATATTACTCCTTGGCGGAGTTAAATCAAAATGTTGAATGACAGAAATTTTTCAAAGGCTCGATGTGAGACATCAAGCAGCGCGAAAAGTAATAATATGATGCCTTACATTTGATGTTAGTATCTATTATATCTGTCATGATATGTATGTGGCTATACGTCGTACACATAAGTCGTCTAATTTACCGTCAATAAATTCATGGGAATCACATGAGTTTGATTGTAATTGAATTACATAAGACTAACTCTTGTGAATGTATAATGGTTATACATTTATATACATAATGGTTATGTATATTTAAACCCATTGGAATCTGTATTTATAGCGGTGAATGTTATCCTTGAATACTTTGCGAAAGAATTCAGAATTTTTATCTATAATGATGTGGAGGACGTGTTGGTTATAAAGAGTTATAACAACAACAGTTTCCAAAGATTAAGCACGTCCAAATATGTAGCACGACTTTCGATCACAAAGTGTGTACATGTTTTGCTTCAATGAAAACATGGTTATGTGGAATGGTTCCACAAGACCAATAGTTTATGATTCTATGTACGGAGGCGAGTATATTGCGGTTATTAATCGCAAAAGGAAGTGGTATGGATCAAGGAAACATGACCAAACTCTCGTAGCCACGAGTTATCGGATTTATGATTGTTTATTGCGTGAAACGCAATAGTACAAACCAAAAATGCCGAGGTCACAACCACTTCTAGCAAATACTCAGAAAATTTCATTGATCCATGAAATTTTGCGAAACGATGTGATCGTAGGTATTGGAAATGTTCCAATCCTGCAGAAGATTAACAATAGCGGGAACGTGCGGAACCGTTTACAAAACCGCTCTCTCTAGTCGCGCGTGACTGTCATGCGATGACTATGGGTATGGAGATACCTAGAGGAGGAAGAAGAGAGTAGAGTGTAGTTATCTAATACGATAGTCCTCGCAGGTTGTGGGTATGGAGATACCCATAGGTAAACGTTGTATCACCCAAATACTTAATCCATATGAATGCATCCCTTTTAAAATTTTTGTTTACTTAAATTAATATGCATTCACCTTATATGAAAACTGTGTGCGGGTTGTGTAATATGATTGTTACATGAACCCTGATTTGAGCTTGTGTGGACGTCGACATGGTTGAGGACCATGTGCAGCGAAACCGTCACACTTAAAGTGTCATTTCTAAACATCCCTAGTCGCGGGTCAGTTTGCTTAAGAGAGAAGCATTACTATTACAAGGGAATAGACTGAACGCGTACACTAGTACGTTAGCCGAGGAGATGATTATGTTTTGCTAATCATGGGACAAGGTGTTTGTCGAATCGGGAACGTAGATATATGTTAGGTTACATGTATTGGATATGACCGAAGCCGCGAGACCATGACATGGTTTAGTCATTATAGATGGACTTGCGACGGATGGGGTTTTAGATTCTTCATACTTGAGGGGATCATTGATTGCGTTACGTGCGTAACACAATGCTTTGATATGATCTTACGCTCACCGTAACAGGGAGTTAAAAGGGTCATCATTGGGTATTGTCCGAAACACGGAATTCAATGTGAGTCTCCAAGATAGGAATTGTTTATTCCGAAAGGAAGAGATATCTCTTAGGCGCCGCTCGATGAGTCGATTAACGAAAACCGTGGCCACGGTCAATGATATTAATGGTTAATATCGATTGAAATTTGTTAACTCAACTCGGAATCGGGGAATAAGTGTAGTTAATCAAATTATAAGGATGACTATTACCATGTCTTTTGATTAACGGATATCGTAAACAAGAGAACTAGTAACCGCTATTCGAGATAGGCACAATGATCACAATCATTATTCGTTTAACATGGGTAGCTATGATGGAGTGACTAGATCCCGCTCATGAGCTTGTAGGCATTGGAAACAACCTACTGCCATCGTTAAGTCGAACCTACATGGTCACACAACGAGTCGTACTAAGTCGGGCTTGATCATAAAATTGTCACATTGGATGTGCATAGCTTGGTATTTGATACGCGAGCTATATTCTCTAAAATCGTGCGTATTGGATATGCATGAGTACCTTTTAGGTAGATCTGAAATTGAGTGGGAGACTGAAGGAAATACAGTTTCAGGATCAACCGTAAAAGTGTACACAAGGATAAACGAATGTAGTCGTACATTCGTGGCCATAACTGTCAGTGGGAAAATCCGATTTGAATGGTTCAAATTGGGTTATATAGATAATTAGATTATATATAACCTTCATGTAGAAATATATTTCATATGAACGAAGTATTAGTGTCGTTTATGTGAAATACCGAAAGGGTGCAACAGTATGACATACAGTTAGTAAAACAGTCATAACTTTTGCATACGAACTCGAATTGGACTGGGCCAAATTGGGTTGTGTAAATAATTAGATTATCTACAACTTTCATGTTGTGTGATTTTCTGTCTGAGAAATTTATCAATTTCGAAATGACAGAATACTGACCAGGTTCATGCAGTTTTCTGTGTGAGAGGGTGTATATTGGATATACATGCCTTTTGGCTAATCCTGATCCTATTAGGTATAAATAGGATACTTTCTCTCTCATCCATATCAGTTGAATCATTCTAAGCAAGTGATTATTCTGCCCAATATACACAAGAAAAAGAGCAAATTCAGATTTGATCTTTAGTGAGTGAAAGGGTGCGAAGAGAGAGAAATCGAGAAAGGAGTTTCTCGAGTAATAGAGAATCGATTAGATCGAGCAAGTTCGCCGGTGCATCGTCTAGGCAGGTGCATCCGCGACCGACGTCTTGCGACTCACGGTGGATACAAGTAGAGGAGCGACAATTGTGGCTCTTGGATTGTGATCGACTCAAGGAGTGAGAAGACGGTCAACGAACGGTGAAAGACGCGTGGTATGGGACGCGCGGATTGTCACCAACGTGACAGGAGATAGAAGGCGGCGATCAACCCTTCGTGCGTGATCAATTTCACGCTGGTATAGATCTATCCTTCTATTCGCATCGTACCCTTCGAAGTCATGGCGTGATCTCGGGAATCGGGGAACCGGACCGGGCCTACATATCCGCTGCGCGGGCCCGGGGCCGGAGATATTCTCCTACAGAATCACATTAGCTCGGCTCGGCACCGGCTCACTTGCCAAATAACTTAATGAACTAATTTTTTTCTTAAATATTTGCCAATATAATACAATATTATAAATACCAAAAAAAATTCAAAATATTAAAATTTTAATATCCAAATTCATAAAAATTAAAGTTATCAAACATCACAACATAATATTATAAGTCATAACTTGTAAAAAATAATGAAAAAGAGAATGAGGCAATCATGAATGCATGATTGTGATGTATTATTTGATTACTTATAATATTAATAAAAAAACAACTTATCATATTAATTAGTAAAATTATTTTTGTGATTTTATCAAATATGAATGGTCATTTTTTTATGCAAATTAGATGCATAATGCTTTAGAACATCAGTGAGTGACATGACCACACGACTACATGTCCGTTCTCAATCATTATTTATTATTTATTTATTTTATTATTTTATTAAATATAACCAACAGATTGATCATTGGACTAGACATTAGTGTTAAGCAAGGCGGAGTCAGTGTTAAGCAGGAGCATAATCATGATGGTTTTATAGGAGAGGTCGAACTTAAAAAGAAAAAAAAATCAAAATTTGTTGTACTATGGGTTCAACTTCGAACTAGAGACTTTTTAATTTCTAAACATGGATTTTACCACTAGACTACTCAATTATTTTTAAAATATAAGAAAATTTATTATAATTATTATTTTTTTAACAAGCAAAATCATCTTCTTCAATGGATATTTTTCGATTTCGATTTCATAGGGGAGGCCGGGCCTCACCCCAAATCCGCCTCTGGGGTTAAGCCAACTTCTTAGTATCATGTAGTTTATATTGACTTGTTGGTACTATATATTATATATTATGATGTAATTAGGCCGAAAATAATTAGGTGAAAAAAATCGAGCGGTTCAATATAATTTCGAGCTAGTTCGGCTCGGTTCAGTTAACTTTGAGCTGATGTAGGGGTTAAAAAAAATTAGGTGAAAAAAATTAGGTGAAAAAAATTATGGAGTTAAAAAAAAAAAATTACCGTACCACAAGCTAAATTTACCGTCCTAAACTCAAAAATATATGAAACAATATCCTATGAAATTGTATTTGTGCATAAAAAACGTTGTAAATAATTAGCTTGAATTCTTTCTTTTTTGAAATGTTTTCAACAAGTACTCGTCATAAGGAAATATACCCTTGACAGTAAATTTGTTCCTTCTCCACATGAAGGGACAAATTCTCTTCACAAGCTCTTTGGAACTATCTTTTTCTCTCATTTTTCTGCAGTTTTCTGAAACTCTTTTGTGAGCCCTTGAAACTTGATTATAGTTATAAAAAAAAGCTCTTTGGAACTATCCTGATTTTAGTTTATTAAAATCGAGTCCAAAAATTATCTTTTAGCAAATCGAGTTCATCCAATAAAGATAAGAGCTCCAAAACTAAGTTCATTCATGCAACAATTTTTTCAAGTACAAATATTCATATTGTTTGATTTCTTTTGGCGCCCTGTTTGTAGCTTATTATACTCCCATTTTTTTTCTTTTTCCCTTTTTTCTGCTTTATCATACAACTTTTCTGTCACCAATGCCAAGCTTTTCTCTTTCTTTCGCATACACACAAACACACAACACACGCTAGAGAGAGAGAGAGAGCAGCTTCTTTAAGAGAACAGGAAAACAAAAAATTGAGTCTCCCTCAATTTCTCTCTCTAATGGCTCCAAGCTTTGTACCCCATTGCTTCTTCCTCTCTCTCTTCTTCTCCCTTCTTTCTCTCTCCTCCTCAGGTTAGTCTCTTTCTCTCTCTCTACACTCTTGTAAAACTGCTTAATAATCTCATTTTTCTCCATTTTCATGTTTCAGGAAGTATTGTGGATGATTTTGCATACAATGCGTCGAGAAATGCACCAACTTTGCTTCAAACCAGCAAAGATTACAAAACCCAAAACATGGTTTTCTTTCCAATTACTGGTACCAATCCGGTACCTAGCTCCACAGTACCAGTTTATCTGTTCCTGAACCCTTTTAAAGGTACAAATTGGATTAAAGCAAACCTGGTACCAACTATCCAATCACTAAACATTTCTAGCATTGTAATTACTGGTACCGAAAAATTCATTTCACAATCTTTCTTTAGTTTGCATTCAATTCATTCTTCTCTCAAAACCCTTAACCTCAATTCGCATACTAAAATCTCTGTATCATTTTCTCTCTCTACCCTTCAAAACATGCATAAAACCAAAAACACGAATTATGAGAAAATCATGCAATTTCTCAAGAAAACAGACTCGTTTTTATTAGTAGAAACATCTATTGACGAAAACAATTTTCTCGATACTATCACTTCCCTACCAAATGTAGACATCCCTTTAATTCTCCGCGTAAAAAATAACAGATTTCCACTCCAAATCGAAATTTCAAAATTCAAATTTCCTCTCTTAAACAAAAGAATTCTTGGACTCTTCTTCGAGAACAAAGATTCGATCCTTCATTCCTCTCACAGATTCCTTTCAGATTCCAAAATCAAATCCACAAAACACGATATTTACAACCCCGTGTCAAACCCTACTTATTCCACACCAATAACCGTACCATCCACAAATCCTACTCCACCCGTAGTAAGCGTCCTCCCGACCAATCCCACGTCACCACCTGGCACAATCCTTCCATTAAACCCATATCCTACCCCCACCACTACCGTACCAACTACAAACCCCGTAACCAATCCCGTTACTACTCCTTCCACAAATCCAGTTAATCCATACCCCCAACCTGGTACCGGTACCGCACCCGTATACCTCCCTCCAGTTCCAGTACCAAGTACCGTACCGGTACCGAGTACCGTACCGGCACCGAGTACCGTACCGGCACCGAGTACCGTACCGGTCGGCACCGCACCGGTTACGAGTGGCCAAACTTGGTGCGTGGCAAAGACTGGCACGAGTGATTCGGCATTACAGCTGGCACTGGATTATGCGTGCGGTATAGGGGGGGCCGATTGTACCGGTATTCAACCAATGGGGAGTTGTTATAACCCTAATACGATTCAATCACACGCTTCGTATGCTTTTAATAGTTATTATCAAAAAAATCCTTCGCCTACAAGTTGCGATTTTGGCGGAGCGGGTATGCTTACGAATATGAATCCAAGTAAGATTAGGGTTTGTTTTTGTTTCGTAATTCACAATTATTCAATACGCATTGTATTGGCTTAAATTTTGAATTACTAATTATGAAATTTGTGACTTATTTTATGTAGGTGTTGGGACTTGCGCATTACCAGCATCGAGGTAAATATTGTTTCATATCAATTTTTTTTTTATTTCTTAATAAAATTTCACAGTTAATAATGTTTAATGAAATGAAAATTTATTGATTTTTTGTTTTATTTTTGTTAGTGCGGGACTTGGATATAGTCCAACCCCGACGACGACGACTCCATCAACAACTCCTACTCCTACTTACGGTACAGGAACCGGTACCGGTTTTGGAACCGGTTCCGGTACGGGTATAGCTCCGGGTTCCATTACCGGCACGGGTACTAGTCCGGGTTCGAATGTTTTAAATTCAGGGTCGAATAACTCTGCATTTGGTTACGGTAACCCAACAAGTACAAACAGCACAAGTGGTTCTGGTTCATTTTCTCTCTCTACGAGTTGGATCTCTCTCCTGTTTATTTTCTCATATGTTTATAATAGAAGGATTATATAGTTTCGTGATATTGATAAAAGGACAATGGATGCAAAAAAGAGATAAAATGCGAAGACTTTAGTGGGTGGATTGAATTGAACAAGAATGATAGTTGAGGGGCATTTTTGAAAATATTGGAGTGATGATGTGTATATGGATGGTACTCAAGTTCACATGCTAATCTAGTGATAGAGAGAGAGAGACATGACTAGGTGTGAGCTTAGAAACTACTTTTTGTACTTCTTGTTGTACACTTGATGTATATTTACCATGTTGGTATGTTTATTATGTAATTTATCTTTAAAAAATAACAAATTATTTTGGTTGCATTATCTTCCTTTCATGAATACCATAAATAATTCAAATTCAAAATCTTCAACAAAACATTATCATTAATCAATAATAGAACATTACAAATCGCAACCACAAATACCACAATTCAAAGTTGTTCCAACAAAAATTGCATCAAAATTGCACATAGATTACAACCCAACTCATCAAAATAAAAATAAAAATAAAAATAATTTCGTACTACAAATTATGATAACTTTCTAGAGAGATTTCGAATACCCGAGCCAACACATTTGAGCGTAACGGTGCTCAAATTCGGATCGGGTTTAATATCAAACGTCACGCCCAAAAACTCCTTAATATTTCTAAGCGTTTCTATACCATATGGAGTGAGCTTCCCAACTCGTACTTTTGATATATCAGGAGGACACAAAGCACATAAAATAAACAACAAACCCTACACCAAACAAAAAAAAATCTCAAATTAAAAAAAAAATCAAAATATCAAATATGGATTGCCAAAAATTAGTCAACAAACCTGATGTGTGGAGTCAACAACGCCGCCTTGTTCGATCTCCTCGAGTAGCATCGAGGCGGCCTTGACACCTAAATCTTCAGGAGACATTAACTCAGGCTTCCCCTCCATTTCGTCCTTGTCCATTTCGTCTCCATTTGGATAACTCACTGTTGTGTCTACCGAAATCAAACACCCTGTTGTGGTCTCCGCCACCAACGATATTCCGTATCCAGGTGACCTAACAAAATGGTATATTAAGTTTTAAAATTATATATTGTGGGTAAAAAAGATATATATTTTTTTAGCGTACCTTCCACCGGCAGTACCGGTTCTGTGATCGGAGAAAATATGCACATCTGGTAAGAGTTTGTTAAAAACACCACGAGCTTCGAAAATCATTCGATTTGCGAATTGAGGAGAAACCCTAGTTGAGAAAGTCACTCCTCTTATTCTCTTCACCAATCCTTCGTCTATCCATTTCGTCGGCTAAATAATTGTGAAATTAGGGTCAAACTGGATTTGAAATTAGGGTTGAATTGAATTGAGGCTTACGGTTAAGGAATTTAGGACGATTGGAACTTTGAGAAAAATTATGCCACCACCAAGAGGAGGAGTGCCTCTGGTTTCGATTTTCAAATCTAATTCTTCTAAAGGAACTCCAAATTGCTTAAACATGTGTAAAGTGGTTGTTCGAAATGTATCCACTGATGGGTCCTTGTCATCGTTTGTGATTCCTGCGAAATTAATCATGAATTTGAGATCCTAATTGTGAAAAGAATTAGGTTTTGAAGATTTTTTCATGTACCTTTGAGTTTAATGAATAATGGCTTCTTGCCAAATAAACCGAGAAGAATCAATGGCTCAAGAAAGTAACCAATTGAACGGCTCAGACCACAATCATGTTCTAAACCCTTCTTCCCACCAATTAAAACTCCAGGTTTGTACCTCAATTTCGTTCCTAGAAAGATAATATTTGTCAGCCTAAATTGACTGATTAAAGCAGGACCAAGAAAAAATTAAGGGTTCGAGAAGAACACACCAGTCTCGTTGATTTCGATACTGCAATCGTCAGAGATTTTCTCTAGAAGGTGGATAAAGGATATTTCGTACGGACTCAGCCCAGGCGGAGTTTCATCAGACCGAATATCTTCCACCACCACCGGCGTTCCGGCCAGTGTAGCCAGCGTCAACCTCTGCCTCAGGTTACGACTGCCCTTCAACCTCTTGTACGCTACTTTCCCCATCTCTCTCCCTCTCTTTCTCTCGAAAACCAAAGAAAAACTATCAAATTTCTAAAACCCTAAATTGAGAATTTAGTTAAACTTTTGGGCTTTTTAATTGGGCTTTTATGATATTCATAATATTTGTAACTTGTGATTTTGTTAATTAAAATGATGAGTTTTAAGATTATAATAAGGTGGGGTTAGTTTGCATGTGGATTTTGTTTCCTAAGTGTGATTCATGTGGGGTGCAAATCTTTGTTGTGGTTAATTTGGACAAGCATGCTAATTAGAATTTATTTTTCATAATTAAATTAAAGATTTGTTTTGGTAAGAGCACTTTTGATTTTAATGTGTAAGAAATATATTTTGGATTTTGATGTGGCCTTTCAAGTAATTTTTTTATATTTTTTATATTGAAGACATAAATCTTAGTTTTTCACTTGTTAAAGAGATAATTAAATTATGGGAAATTTTCAAAAAATCACCCTATCTTTTTTGATATTTTAAAAAATCTCCTATATTTTTGGAAACTCCAAAAAACCTTCTCTACCAAATTTTTATTTTTAAATACCCCTAGAAGGGTTAAAACTAACCATGAATGATGTTAAAATTTTTAATGACCAAAATACCCTTCTTTTTACATATGTAGTAATAAATTTTTTTTTTTGTTATATTTTATTAATTTTAGAAATGTCCTAAATTTTTTTTAGCTTATAATAATTTAAAAAAAATAATTATCATATGTTATATTTATATAATTTTAATATTTCATACATTATATATATTTGTCTTTTATATTTTTCTCACGAAAAACCAACATAAAATAAAAATAAGATGGACAAAAATATTAAAAGAACACCTTGCAAATATTTAAAAATTAAAATATCATGAAACTATTAAAAAAATACATAAAAGAATAACGAAAATAAAAAAACTATATGTTTAAAGAAATATCAATATATTTTCAAGGTCTTTATTTTATTATTATCTGATGTTAGTTTTTCATGAATAATAAATGAAATATTAAAATTATACAAACACAACATTTAATAATTTTATTTTTGTGAAATCACTACATGTTAAAAAATATTTATGAATTTTCTTAAAACTAATAAAATTAATGAAAAAATAACAAAAGTATTTTTTTAATTAATACATATGAAAATAAAAGGGTATTTTGGTCAAACAAATTTTTTAACACCATTCATGGTTAGTTTTAATCCTTAGGGGTATTTGAAAATAAAAATTTGGTAGAAGAGGTTTTTTGGAGTTTCCAAAAAAATAGGAACTTTTTTAGAATATCCAAAAAAAATAGGAGGTTTTTTGAAAATTTTCCTTCAATTATTAAAGGACTAAATTGAACAGTTTACATTTTTTCTATATTTTCACACGTCTTCTTGGTAAAAGTAGAAAGATGAATGATGACTATTAACCCTCAAATCTCTTGAATTGACTCCTGTCTTGGTATCTTTGTTTGAAAGAAAATATGAATAATGATGAGGTCTTACGAGGCATTTTTTTGTGGGCTGATATACGAAATTAATATCAAACTTGACTAGAATCATAAATTCTTATGGAGCAGATGATCTTTAAGTGTATGCTAAAAAATAGAATTGAAATGTGATGCCTCTGTAATGTAACTCGACATACATGCATATTCATATTAATCTAAATTTTAGTTTTATCTTCCTGAAAATATCTCATAAACTTAACTTATATTTTTCGAAAACATATCATTAATATTTTGTAATAACGTTATCATAAGAAAAATAAATAAATAAATGAGTTATTAAATACAATCGTAAAGATAAAACAAATTTTTATATTAATTAGTGATAACATATGTTTTACGAATATTTCAAGTACAATTTTATTTTCATTATGAACAATGACAAGAATTTAAAGAATATATCAATGAACTAGAAAACAATATATCATTATTTTTATGTCCATCCAAATACATTATTAAGTAAACACCAACATTGCTTATTTTTCAAATCCTCTTATTTGTAGTAATTTTTATTGAGTGGTCAAAAGACCAATTCTGCTTGCATTTTTTTATGTTTTTATTAAGCGTTCAAAGATCAATTTTACTTGGTGCTTTAAGAAGTCATGAAAATCTTGTACAGTAAAATTGTATATATTCGAAACTTGAGTGTTTATTTTTATGAAATTATTTTTGTTTAGTCTAGAATTTATTTTTGTCCCTGACTCCAAATCAAGACCAAACCCTACTTCAATTTTGGCGGAGCAATATGAAAAAATGTGGCAAGACCCAAATAAGAGAGCGAGACACCATTCTCATTGCGACCACGTTGACGATCTGGCTGGAACGAAATGGACAAATCTTCCGAGGAAAAACAAAAACAACGTCACAGTTTGCAACAAAATCAGTGGAAACGACGTTGCTTTGGTCAAGACATTGTTAGCACAATATATAATAATTGTCAGAATATGACAGTTTTATTTTCATTTCATTTTTAGTTACAAAATGTAGTGGAATGTAAAACGAAATGTAAAAACATAAGGTATCGTCAACAACAAGCGATCGCTTGTCATTCTAAAAAAAAAAATTTATTTTGATCCCGTCATACATTAGTAATCAAGTATACGAGAAAAAGTAATCAAGTATACGAGAAAACAAATATTCAAACTCTTAACATTATTCCTAGTAAATTTCATTTTCTCAGACTCTATCATCACACCATGAATAATATATCTTCTTCAACAATATTTGTCGAATAATCAAGAAAATAAATAAAAAATCAATATCTTATTATCTTACTCAATAATACATCATTGAAGATAATGATAATTATAATTATAATCTCGAATGAACCACCACCACTAAAATGAGAACCGAGCGAGAAAAATCCAAAACACACTCTAGCACAACACATATGACCACATGAATCAAGAGCCACATAAAAACAAAGTTATAGACAAAAGATAAACTATAGGTAATTTTTAACCGGTTCTCTTGTGGTCGTTTTTACTACTTCCCCAAATACATGGGCGCCCATGTTCACATGTGAAGAATTAATTGGGACATGATCACACACAAGACAAATTTTGCATAAAGCCATTGTTATTATCCCAAATTGAAAACAAACGTCTAGATCTTTGTTATGACTAAAATTGAGAATTTGAAATATTTTCCCAAGTGCCAAAATAAATTTAATTTTATAAAGGGGGCTTATGTAAAATTTTCCATAGATGAAGGGGCACTTTACAAAAGAATTCCAACTCTGTCCCTATCAAAATGTGCACCTAAGCATCACTGCCCTGTCTCACTGGTACTACTTTAAGGTGGGAATCCAAAGATATCACAATTGCTTCAGATTCCCTCACTTTTCCGTAACTGCCCCTTCAATGCCTCCTTTCCATTTACACTTTGCACCTTGTAATTTAGAAGCTGAACAAACAACCATAAGTTTAGGGTATAGAAAGTAAAATCTAGGGACTGTTTTGCATAAACCTGTTACTTTTTACTTCCTTCCAAACTGTAACTGACGACTCTCTCTCTCTCTCTCTCTCTCCAATCAAACCCTCTTCCTTCTCTTCCGTTCTCCTCTTTACCCTCGAAATCAAGATTGAATTTGGGTCTTTTTCAATCTATCAAAGCTTTTAGAGTACAGCACCAAAAGACCAAAAATGGGTATTGAGCTGCCATGAGCAAAGAGACAAAAGGAGGTGCCATTGTACATTCTGTTCTCTTCTTTTTGAGGACACAAATAGTCGCTATCATGATTTATAATATACCACACCAGTACTCTTTTCGTCAGTGAGTTGGTGAGTGTGTGAGTGTGTGTGTGTGTGTGTGTGTGTTTCTGCGAGATGCATAAAACCGGAGAGACCCATTTGGCCATTTGTTAAATAATTTGGGGGTTTCTTAAGTGAGATACGTATCTTTAGAAAAATGAAGAGATCTACAACTGTGAGTGGTCTTATTCTTTCTTTTGTTCATTAAAATTTGCAAGTTTTTTTTTTGGTATGAATTTGTAATGCTGGATAGGTACATACTGGTACCATCCATATCGGCACCGGTCAGTACTGTGTCAATTCTATTAATGGTTTTTGTCCTGTGTTTTATATGGTCAATTAAAATTGCAATTAAAACCCAAAACCCCAATAAAAATGGTAAAATAAAATGAGATCGAGATCCAATTTAATTTGCAATAAAACCTCCCATATTCCAATAAAAAACTCCCCTCTTTCCAATTCAGTTTTATCAAGGCCTTCTCTTTCTCGTGATGACAACATTACCCAACTCGAAACGAACTGGAGCCTCCATTTCGTACTGCGAAAAGATGGACCCGAGCAAATACAGACCACACAGTGTGAAAATAACTGAATTTGGAGCTGTTGGAGATGGAGTCACAATCAACACAAAAGCATTTGAAAATGCGATATATTATCTCAATTCATTCGCTGATAAAGGCGGGGCTGAATTATTCGTGCCAGCTGGCAAATGGTTGACAGGAAGTTTTAATTTGATTAGCCATTTAACTTTGTCTTTGGATCATAACGCAGTCATAATTGGATCCACTGTAAGTTAAATGTTAAAACCATATTTGCAAATTTGGTAAATATTAGTAACGAATAAATGAAAATTTAAGTCAAGAATTGTTTCTTGTTTTTTTAGGATTTGGAAAGGTGGCCGATTATCGATCCGCTTCCATCATATGGGCGAGGAAGGGAGCTTCCAGGTGGCAGACATAAAGCACTAATTTTTGGATCCAATTTGACTGACGTTATAATTACTGGTTGGCATATTATCATAAAATTAAACATCTTATTATATTCATTTCAACTTCAAGTAAATTATAAAATTAAAAAATTAAATATCAGAACAATATTATTTTGTTTAAGGCGGAAATGGTACAATTAATGGGCAAGGAGAAATTTGGTGGGACCGGTTCAAAAACAAAACACTTGATTATACTCGGCCTCATTTAATCGAGTTAATGTACTCTACTGAAGTGGTCATTTCAAACCTAACTTTCATTAATTCGCCATTTTGGGCCATTCATCCTGTTTATTGCAGGTTTGGTTCCTTGATTTTTAATTTTTTGCATTAATTGTTGTAGATATTCAAATGAAGGAAATATAATTTTTCTTTGTTACATCCTTTTTTTTTGTGTTATAATGAATAGCCAAGTGCTTATACAAAATCTCACTGTTCTGGCTCCGCTCGACTCGCCAAATACTGATGCCATCGACCCAGGTAAATTTTCTCGAATTTTCGAATTTGATTAATTCGAAAAATAATTTTTTAACGTATACCAAACTAACCATCTTCATCTCCATATAGACTCATCAAGAAATGTATGCATAGAAGATTGCTACATTTCAACCGGGGACGACATAATCGTCATAAAAAGTGGTTGGGACGAATACGGAATTTCGTTCGCTCATCCAAGCACAAACATAAGCATAAAACGAATAACCGGTCAGTCTGGCTCAGGCGCAGGAATTGCAGTCGGTAGCGAAATGTCTGGCGGAGTCTCCCAAATCCACGCCGAAACCCTCCGTTTCTCCAACTCTTTACACGGTATACGAGTCAAAACTTCCCCGGGACGCGGAGGCTACGTTCGTAATTTGCACATTTCGGACGTGGTCATGGATAATGTGAAAATAGCCATTAGAATTGCGGGAAATTACGGGGAGCATCCCGATGGAAATTATGACGAAAATGCTCTTCCGGTTGTTAGTAGGATTACTATAAAGGACGTGGTCGGGGTGAATATTGGCTTTGCGGGTTTGTTGGAGGGTATTCAAGGGGATAATTTTAGTAACATTTGCTTGATGAATGTATCGTTTGGAACCGTGAAATCGAGCCCGCCTTGGAATTGTTCTTATATTGAAGGGTATAGCAATTTGGTTTCGCCCGATTTGTGTAATGCTTTGAATCAAGTACCCGAACAAGCGAAGGATTGCTACGATGATGCAATTTTGGAACAAGAACCGCAAAAGTCTTGCGCCAATAGGTTGCTTGGTACGTTTTATAATTTGGCATCGATTTAGTTTATTTTAGCGTGGTTGTGCTATTTTAGCGTGTTCATTTGTCTAGTGCTAGTTCCATTCTTGTTATTTTATTCACGTCGCATGAGTTTGTATATAACTTGAGGAAATTGGTTGTTGTTAATGTTGTTTATTTAATTAGTGTGTAATATATATTGTAGTTTTCTTTGAAACAAACAAATAAGAAGGAAAAAGAGCTGGAAACTTGAATCCATGATAGACTGACAGTAGATTTGGGAAGGAAGAAGTTATTTGGGGGTACGGGTCCAGCATGGACCCAACCAATGGGAGCATATGATTTCATTAAGTTCATAGACCGTCGATGGATTCATTATGAACCCTCTTCTAGGTAAAGGTATGTATTCTTGCGATAAGGAATAGATAACATCGAGTACTAAATCAAAAATCTGATTGAACGATCGATTAAAACGAACACAAAATGATATAATTAACTGTACAAAAGTCGAACAAATAAGTGTAAACTAACTGAAGGAATTTGTCAGTGAAGTTTCTTCAGATATAAGATCCACTTGAGAAAGAATTTTATTATCATAAGAAGCCACAAAATCATCAAAGGCTTGATCATAACTCGCTAATTCTCCAAAGCTTAGTGACGAGAGCTTCGGCATCTCCTCACTTCCCTCCAAGATATGCACAACTTGTCTCATGGTTGGCCTAGTCGCAGGTTCGGGATGCGAGCATAACAAGCCGAGTTTAAGCACCAACTCTGCTTCTTTCTCGTCAAACCGCCCCTCCAGTTTTGGATCTATGGTCTTGATGACACTTGATTTCTTCCAATAGTCCAAGACTGACTCGATCAAACCGGGTACATCCTCTTTCGCAAAATCCATGGGTCTTCGAGCACAAGTAACCTTAATCAATCAGTAAGCGAGTGTTACAAACTTTTTTTTTTGTTTCAATTACGTTAGCTATTATGGATCTTTTTATTAAGAAAAATGATTAACCTCTAGAAGGAAGATCCCAAAGGCGAACACGTCACTACATGTTGTCGGTCTGCCTGTTCGGCTGATCTCTGGCGCGATGTAACCTACATAACAAGGGCTTTCGATTAGGACAACAAGAGAAATTCATGACAACTATTAATTATTTTTTTAACTACAAATACAATTAATTCAGCAAATACGAACCTAGAGTGCCGACGATATGTGTGGTTTGCGGATTGCTTCCATGGTCGTACAATTTTGCAAGACCAAAATCACTTAGTTTGGCATTGTGTTCGCTATCTAGTAGAACATTACTTGCCTTGATGTCTCTATGTATAACGACTTGGTCCCACCCTTCGTGCAAGTACAGAAGACCGGTCGCCACACCATTAATGACTCTAAACCTTTCATTCCAACTTAGTGATGGTTTATTTTCACCAAAAAGAAACTTGTCAAGACTACCATTCACCATATAATCATAGACCAAAAGAAGCTCGTCCTGTCGCCGGCAATAGCCGAGTAACTGAACCAGGTTTCGATGCCTTAACCGACTCAAACTCACAATCTCTGAGACAAACTCTCTCACTCCTTGTTTTGAGTAATATGAAATTCTCTTCACCGCAACCTCGGTTTTTGTTTTTGGCAATGTTCCCTTGTAAACCCTCCCGAACCCACCGGACCCGATTAGGTTTGATTCCTTGAATCCTTTGGTTGCATTATAAAGATCTCTATAGGATATCCTATGAGGACCGTACTCTAGTTCCCATTCTTCTTTTATCTCTGCAAATTTCTTCTTACGCCTGAGGTAATACAATAAACCAGGAACTGCGACAGTTACCAAAATCGCTCCAACAAGAGACAATGTTACGATTGGAACCACCGACGATTTCCCATTTGGATTTTGGGAAATCATTAGTGGAATTGATGGAAGTTTTGAGACATTCAGGGTTGGAGCATTTTCATCGAGGCTAAAGCTCCACCCTAGCACACAATACAACCCAGAACCCGCACCTGTCGATGCCGTGAAACCCACATACATTTCATCAAGAATAATATCTGAAAAGTTGACTATACTTGTCACAATAGGAAATGCAGGTCTTGGCATTTTAATTGGTCCGATTCGGACTTCAAGCCTCATATCATTGCTATAGTAATTGATCCAAACTTGCATCAAGTCCCCACTAATTAGCTTCAAATTTACAAAATTACCCGTTTTGTTATAATACCCCGCCGTAGTTGAATTAGAGGATATCAATTTGTTCACATTTATCCCAACATGATTATCATCTATATCTTTGAACTCTATAGTTTGTACCGTGTCAAGTTCAACTGCAACCAAATGATTGCTCGAGTTACCATTGTTGGAACTATTTAAAATGCCTAAATACTGACTAGGCATCGCACTAGGTATATCTTTCCAAGGGTATATTACGAAAGTGAGGCCGTGACCGCTCACATCGGGGTATTGAGGAAGTATAGCGAATACAAAGTTTGTGGAGAAAGATAGAGAAGCATTGCTAGAAGGATTCTTGAAATTGATAGGATTTGGATAGAATGCTTGGCCTAATGCCTCCTTTGTATAGTTAGTTAGAATTAAGAGTCCATCGGAGGTGATCTGGGCGAGTTCGTTCAGGTTTAAGTTTGTGTTGGTAAATCCATTGAAGACGATTTCATTGGAAGTGCTGTTCGAAGTGGTAATTAGGGTTTTGAAGATTGTCAGAAATAGAAGGTATCGCACTACGACTAAGGGACCATGTCGAGTGCAAGGCATTATTTAGTGCCAAATTCCGGTTCAAAGTTAAAAAGTTTTACAAATTATGGTTCTCTAAGATTAAATGATATTGCGAGTTACCGTCGAAGCCCGTAATCAAATCTAGTTGAAGAATGAGTAAATGTGAATATGAATAATCAGATAAAACAAAATATACGATGAACAAAATACAACTCAAGATGTTCTTTTTTGTTTTTGTTTTGTAAATATTGGTAGGCGGCATTGCCTACACGCGGAATAATCTATGCTAAAATGTTTTTTTCTTTCTTTCTAATTGCAATTTCATATATTCTTTTTTTTTTCTATTTTCCCAATTCATTTACAAAATTTTAATATTTTCTTATTCAAAATGGAAAACAAGGCAAGATTTCTACTCATTAGATGGATGGGTTCCATCGAAATCGAACTTAAATGTTACTCATAGCAATCAAGCACGTGAGCAACATTTTGAACTTAATGAGGTGTCAAACAAATTTCACCCAAAATCATATCATACCAAATTCAGTATTTTCCAATATAAATGGATTTCTTTGTTTTTTTGAGAAAAATATATAAATGGATTTTGGAAAGGATTAATTTCAAGAAACTAAGAAGTAGAAAATATAATAGACTTTTGATATGATTACCTCATCATCGAGTAAGCGTTAATCTTCAGCCGAAACACCATTAGAGACCTAATACTCAAAGAATTGGCTCTCTCTCTCTCATACACACAGACAAGATAAATGCCCCCTTTCTAAGAGACAAGTTTGCAGCTAAATAAATATACTCTTGATGAAATTTTAGAGTGGAATAAATAGATAAATGTTAAAATCTCAACTCTTCATGAAACATAAAAAACTCGAAAAATTGAATTAGTTTTTCTTATCGCGAAATTGATCTTCAACGGTTCAACGAATCTGGACAGTTTTGTTTTCTCTTTGATGAATGGCTAAGATTGTCAACATATTTTTGTTTTCTCATTGATGAAGGGTTAAGATTGTCAACATACAGCTAAAAACTTGCCAATCATGAATACGTTTGATAAATAGGCTCAATTTTCAAAGGATTGAGTCTAGATTCACTAGTGCAAAGAGGATGACCCCACGTATATGTGCATAGTTCCTGAAATTTTCAATTTATAATTTAATGTGTTCATTGACTTGAAAAATGAAGGAAACTAAAGAGGCAAATTAATTAGAGTTGACTAAATAGCTTGATCCTAAATTAGTCCCACCAAACTGTATCACCATGATCTAGGGAAAATACTCAACACTGTTAACTATCACAACATTGTTTGCTTACCACAGCTTTACAGTTTATTAGTCAGTGAGAATGGTAAAATTCACATCGATTGAAGTATCGTAATGAGCATACCGCACGATAATGTAATTCTTATTACAAATTTAGAACAAAACTAAATCATATATCCAGGGCCGGCCCGGGGTTTTGAAATGCCCGAAGCCAAATTAAATATTGGACCCGCAAATTACAATCAGAAATTATAATCAAAATCACATCAATTTACAACCATATCGACCTAAACCCTAACCAGAAATTACAATCAGAATCACATCGATTTACAACCATATCGATCTAAAGCCTAATCAGAAATTATAATCAGAAATCGCATCGATTTACAAATCGATTTACAACCATATCGATCTAAACCCTAATCAGAAATTACAATCAGAAATCACATCGATTTACAACCATATCGATCTAAACCCTAATCAGAAATTACTATCAGAAATCACATCGATTTACACAAGCAATTCAGCAGAAATTCGAAGAAAACTCCATAAACTCGAAGAAAATCGAACACACTAGAAGAAAATCGTTGAAATTCGAAAATAACCACAGAAACTCACAGAAACTCGAAGAAATCCGCACCAAATCGTCGCCAAATCGTCGTCAAACCGTCGCATAATCGTCGCCCGAATCGCCGCCCGAATCGCCAAACCCTAGATCTTACTTCTTGCTCGAATCGTCGCCAGAGAGAGAGAATCGCCAAACCCTAGATCTTCTTGCTCGAATCGTCGCCAGAGAGAGAGCGGATCGCCAAACCCTAGATCTTCTTGCTCGAATCGTCGCCAGAGAGAGAAAATCGCATCTTCTTGCTCGAATCGTCGCCAGAGAGAGAGAGAGAGAATCGCCAGAGCTTCTTGCTCGAATCGTCGCGAGAGAGAGAGAGAGAGAAAAAAAATGGGTCGGGTCTGATGTAGCTGAGAGAGAGAGAGATGAGAGAAAAGAAAAAAAAAAAATATTGGACCCCCAATTTGTTTGGACCCGAAATCCAGGCTTCTCTGGCCTTAAGGATGGGCCGGGCCTGCATATATCGACAACAATCCTTTATTTTCCTTGTCTGTTTTTATTGATCAAAGAAATTTATTTCAATACATTCAAAATTTCTCCTTGATCTTCTTGAAAATTTGCTCGGTAATAATTGCGCCGTTTCCATCGTCCTTTTGATCTTGAGATACGTCTTTTGGTAAAAATCGGTGCCTCTCGAAACATCTTCCAATGAAATTAGTGAACCCAATTGCTATCCCTGCTCTGCTTACGCACCACAATTTGTATGCGATACAATACTAATAAGATGTGATAATTGTTAAATGATTGAGATACGGGACATTCATCACATTCTGTTTGTTTTGACAAGAATTACAACTTTCTGTAAGAATGAACTACTCTAAACGACACAATAAAGAAATTAGGAAGAATTATTCGGGAGTGAACTTTGATACGAGATAGATGGATAGCACCAAAGCAAATTGGGCATGGCTGATACGGTGCATGGTGCGAAAAGAGGTTGGTTGATACAATTTCCAATTTAGTGTCAATTTAGTTTATTTAGCGTCTGTGCTATTCTAGCGTATTCGTCTAGTACTAGTTTATTCTTGTAAGTTCGTTTAGGTTGCTTGTTATTTAGTGTTTGTGCGATAACAGGTTGCTTGTACCCATATTTAATTCACTTGATCAATTAAATCTAAATCATTGATTGAATTTTTCTTTTTTGAATGAAGCTGAGACGGGTGATCCCGTACTCAGTGATATTTTTATATAATAATTACAATAAATTTGTTCATTTTACCCTACTTCATCATGAATTACAATTTGAATCAATTACTACATAACTCTATGAAACCCTTTAATGAGCCCCTTAGTATTAAAGTCGTGTATCCTTTAATTCTATTATGATATTGCATGAGATTTGCATGCGTTTGTTGAACCACTTGCCTCTTGTTCCTCGACGATTCCGTAAATAATCGGTCGCACCGCTCCTTCCATATCTCAAAGACCCAAAATAAAGCTGTCTCCTTGCCCTCTTATCCTCGAAATTCCTTGCCATAAGAATCCTTATCTGCTTCGTGACCCATTTGGACCCAAAAACTCCCATCTTATTTTTGTATAATCACAACCCTTGGTTAAATGTTTTAAATTCTCTTAATTGGCTTGACATAAGCAACATCTCGAAACTATTATCCATCCTCTATTTCGTAATAAGTCTTGCGTTAGTATTATTTTCCTCGTCCAGTTCCACGCGAACGTTTTGAGTTTCAAGGAACGCCATGATGCCTCACACGTCCCTCCCCTTATAATTGCATTATACACAATCATTGCCGAATAATTCCCGTCGTTCCCATCTTTCTACGTGAATCGATCGTCCTCTTCCTCGTTGATCAAAGACATGTTCTCCCTCATGCATCTTTTCTGGTTAACGGTCTCATTCGAGATCCCTTGATGTAGATGGTCATTAGAATCCTGTTATCTCTCTGCTTGTTCGAGTGCGAGTTCGTCATCTCTGGCAAGTGAGTACAACACTCGAGCCGAATATTTTAGTATTCCACATCCCCGGTCCGAGTACCAGAACGGTACACCTCCCCTGCCCCGATTCCACTTGGTTCTCGTTATAAAGAACGGCGTCATTCGCATAGCCCCGACCAGTGTTGCAAAAAACGGTGTAAAACGGTAAAAAAACGGTAAAACGGTGCCAAACCGTACTGTTTTTTACAAGAAAATTTCAAAAAACGGTCAACCGTTTTTTTACTGTCTTTGACCGTTTTTTTTCTCAAAAAACGTTTTAAACGTTTTTTTTTAACCGTTTTTTTCATAAAAATATTATTTTTTTTGGTTTTTTTTTTAGTATTTTTTTTTTTTTTTTTTTTTGGCATTACAAACCCGTAGCTGTTTCGTAGTAAATTTGGAGAGAGATCAAAGGTTCTTTTTCAAATAATAATTGTAATTAGTGGTATTTTGTGTTTAATTCTTACATGAACAAGGTGTTAACTCTGATCCAGCTTATCATGGTCAATTATTTTGTGTCTAATTTCGATTGACGCATCTAATTAGTTGATCTTTTTGTCTAATTAGATAGCTACGAATATTTATTCTGATATGTTTAGGTCGATGGACATTTATTCGATATGTTTTATTAATATTTCGTATGTTTTTTTTAATTTTGGACTTTCGTGTATATTTAAGTTGAATTATAAAAATTGAATTATTATATTTTTGTTTGTTTTATTTTTAAATTTTTATTATAATTGCTATAAAATATTGCCGATTTAAGTAACCGTTTTTTAACCGTTTTTTTACCGTTTTACGACCGTTTTACAGTAAAACATTAAAACGGTGACCGACCGTACCGTACCGTTTCTCGTCATTTGCAACATTGGCCCCGACCATTAACCTCGATGTATTTATCGCGTTTCCAATTTGTATTGTGTTTGCAATTGGGTAGTAAAACTCAGAAGTCAGTCATATCCTCGAATAATTTTTTTTTTTTTTTTTTTTTTTTAGAGAAAAATAGAGTAGGCTCAAAGTCCTACATCTATTATTTGATTTCATTAATTAGAAATCGATTTACAAGACTATATTGGAGAACAAACTCCATTATTATCTCTAAACCTCACCATAAAAAAACAAAGCTACATGCATCATAACAAACACAGAATATAAATCCTCTGAAAACCCAGAAAACTAGTTCTTATGTTAATAATGAAAAACTAGGAATTAAAATCAAGATTAGCAATTCCCAGTTTCAATTTTCCAATTCTTGCTTCCACCCCTTCCGACCACCCTTTCTTCTTTGGACATTGCCTCTCTTTCTTGAAGTACCAAATCCCCATTTCACGACACCTCTCAGAAAACTACTTCAACACCATTAACGCCAAGCTTCCTCTATCAATTTCACTAACTCAACTTCATCAGCCACTCGAGATCCTTCTTCAGCTCCAGTATAATCCAAACCCTAGAAATCATCTCCTCTTCATTGAGCATCTTCACTACTAAAATTGGTAAGTTTCTCTAATACTAGAGCTTGATTGAATAATTCTCTATCTATTAATATAGATTATATCATCTCACATGGCTTTAATTTCACCTCTTGAAAAATTCTTCTACACCTCTCACACCAAACATTGTAAAGCAGGATAACAATTAACTCACCATGTTCTCGAGTAAGAAGAGGATCACTCAGCAACTCTAATGGATCTCCAATGGTTGTATTGCAATTACCAAGTAAGTCTTTAAGCTTCCTCCAAATCTCTTTTGTAAATTCACAGTTCGAAAATAAATGCTTAACCGATTCCTCTTTACAGTAACAAAGGGAGCATCTATTTGGAATTTCCCACCCTCTTTTCTTCAAATTATCGATCGTAAGTATTATCCTCGAATAATGTTTCCCCCGCATTTTACTTTTTTCGGCAAACACATGGTAGTTCAGTCCTTTATTCTCACCCTCAATTGGGTAGTAAAACGCATTTTACTTCACTTATTACCCATTTGGGACATACCAACTACTCTACTTGAACCAGATCACTTAGACCGTTCTCCTTACCCAAGCGCTTGGGTTTCGTGAGGGATCAACACCTGAGCGTGCTGGATTTACATGAACATCGCGTACAGTTGTTGTCCGGCAACCGACTCGATCTGGAGTGATCTGCCTAAGTATTTGACCCAGAGTTCTCTAATGTGGTACATGAAATCTTTCTGCGTTTCGTACAAGTACACATATGACATAACCCAATCGTCCAATATAAATACCAAGTGCCAAACGAAATCATTACAAAGTAGCATTTCCAAATTCAAGGTTGCAAATAAAATAAGTTTCATGCACAGCTCGCAATCATGCATTGCGATAAATTCAACATGCATTTCAACAGGTCAAGCATTTGACATGCAAGCAATTCAATAAACTCCTACAATATATGCAAGGCAATCAATTCTTACATATAGAATTAAAATAGACTCAAGAACGCGCACCAGGTCACGAGCAAAGCAAACCAAAACCCAGCAAATCGCGTCTTCCCATTACTCAATCAAGAGAGAATGAAATCAAGGAGAATCGATAACTTTCTTGCTTGCTTCGGGAACTCCATTTTCTCCCAGATAAACGTCGACATCCTCAATATATTAGAGAGGTATGGTCTACAACACAACAAACCCAGTATGAGACTCCCTTGCTATTAGACTCTTCTCTTTTATCAAGATATTCCCTACACGAGATTGGACAGAGCCATAATTTCGAAGGAATGGAAAATTCGATACCCCAACACGAGACTCAAATCCTTGCCGAACGTAACATCTGACCACTGTCCGATCTTATTATACTCGAGAACGGAATTTGATAAGTCTCCAATATTCAGATTAGAAAATTGGATGCTGAAAGAAATACAGTTTCGGATCAACCGTAAAAGTGTACACAAGGATAAACGAATGTAGTCGTACATTCGTGGTCATAACTTTCAGTGGGAAAATCCAATTAGAATGGTTCAAATTGGGTTAGATAGATAATGAGATTATCTACAACCTTCATATAGAAATATATTTCATATGAACGAAGTATAAGTGTCGTTTCTGTGAAATACCGAAAGGGTGCAACAGTATGACATACAGTTAGTAAAACAGTCATAACTTTTGCATACGAACTCCAATTGGGCTGGGCCAAATTGGGTTGAGTAGATAATAAGATTATCTACAACTTTCGTGTTGGTTGATTTTCTGTCAGAGAAATTTATCAATTTCGTCTGGACAGAATACTGAACAGGTTCATACAGTTTTCTGTGTGAAAGGGTGTATATTGGATATACATGCCTTTTGGCTAATCCTTATCCTATTAGGTATAAATAGGATTTTCTCTCTCATCTTCACTAAGGAATTCAGAAGTAATTCAAAGCAATATTCTGCCAAAGACACAAGAAAAGAGAAAATTCAGAATTTGATCTTTTGTGAGTGAAAAGGCACGAAGAGAGATTAATAGAGAATCGATTGAGATCAAGCAAGTGCACCGATACATCGTCTAGGCAGGTGTATCCGTGTCCGGCGTCTTTCGACTCAAGGTGGATACGTGTGGAGGAGCAACACTTGGGGCTCTCCGTTGTGATCGAACCGAAGGATCGAAGAACGGGAACGAACGGTGAAGGACGCACGGTGTGGGACGCACGTAAAGTCACCAACGTGACCGGAGGAATAGGAGGCAGCGATCAACCCTTCGTGTTCCATCAATTTGGAACTGGTATGGATCTAACCTTCTATTTGCATCGTACCCTCGAAGTCGTGGCGTGATCTCGGGAATCGGGGAATCGGACCGGGCCTACATATCCGCTGCGCGGGCCCGGGGCCGGGGATATTCCCCAACAGTGGTATCAGAGCGATCGCCATCGATTCGAGGGTCGAATCATAGTCGTATATTAGATATACGCACGGGTTATCAAAGTTCGTACCCGTTTGCATGATGTTACATATTTAGAATGTCAAATTCCATTAAAATCACAAGTGAAATTCGCTAGAGATCGATCAATAGTTGATTGAGAGTATCTAGGAATAATCGTGAAAAGATTTCATGATTGATCGTTTTGGAAACGAGCTAAAACAGCAGTGCAAAAATCGCATAGTCCGTTATAACGGACTGCTCAGTCCGTCGCAACGGACACTGTAGCAGATACAGGAAATTGAGAATTTTTCGAAAAAACACATATTCCGTTATAACGGACTTGGTGTCCGTTGTAACGGACCCTGTATAGGATGCGGGGGTGTGAGGAGGACCGTGAAAACTGCATATTCCGTTGTAACGGACTTGGAGTCCGTTGTAACGGACCTTGTATCTGATACGAGGTTGCGGGGATGCCTAGGGTGTCTATTGGAGTCCGTTGTAACGGACTGGGTCCGTTGTAACGGAGCTCTACACAGTTGGTCCGTTGTAACGGACTGTATGTTGCGTTGTAACGGACTGGTCTCTGGAAATTTGGACGAAAGTTTGCAGAAAATAGCGTTGTAACGGACCTAGGTTGCGTTGTAACGGACATGTTTCTGGCAAAATTTGGCCAAACTCCGAAATAAATAGCGTTGTAACGGACTGGACTTCCGTTGTAACGGAGTGCCAAGTATACTGGAGGTCCGTTGTAACGGACTATGTTGCGTTACAACGGACTGGTTTCTGGTTGCTGATTTTGTTTTCGTGATAACTTTGGCTACACAACTTGGAATTTTGAGTTCTTTATATCGATTTGATCGGCATCAATCATACTAGCATATAATTAGATAATTATTTAGAATAATTAGACTCCCAAATAAATACATATGCATTTATGAAAATCTTGTGATAGTGATATAATTGGATTATGTCACGGATTTAGAAACATGCAATGGCATGATCCCTCATAATATTTAAGTCATGGAAATGCCTTCCATATCCACAACCATCGAGATTGATATGACATAGTGCGTGGTTTCAGGCCATAGTCGGGCACGTACTATTGTATATATTGGTGCGGGTGGAAAGCGTTAATTGGGGACTCACGTGGTTTCAGGCCATAGTCGGGCACGTGAGTAGTTCAATTGAACGATATGATGGATATGGTTATGACTTAACCGTCCAAGCCAATCCGATTGGAGTTCGGGGCATAGATAGGATGCACACACGGAACTGGGATTGTATTGGATACGATCCATCACCGAAATCCTATAAAGGTTCAAGAGTCGTATTGGATACGATTGGATTTAATCCTACCTAAAATATCGAGATCTCATTTGTCGGCCATAGTCACTTATGGGAGGATCGTAAAATATGGGTCTTGAGTGTTATGGACTTGGAGTCCCGTATCGGTATGAGGGTTATCGATTCGATAAAATAACACTATCATATAATCATCATATAAGCCCTATAAGATAAGTACGCACGGTTAGGAGTTAATCTTCATCATCCGTTTAGAATTATGTTTTCAAGCAACACCAAATATATCGTAGAGATCGATATAATTCCGGGACTGGTCGATTTGGCGCAATCCGCATTCGTAAAAGGGAGAAACATCATGGATAGTTATGCATTTGTTGTCGAATACGTCAACCAATGCAATAAAAAAAGACGAAATGGTTGTTTGCTTAAAGCAGACATTTTCAAGGCCTTCGATACCGTAAATTGGGCGGGACTAACCCAAATCATGGAGGCCAGGGGATTCCAAAGACGGGATACCGAGATAATTTCCAATGCAATACTGCCGGGATACTCGAAGATAATTCTAAATGGAATTCCGGGTAGAAGTGTTAGATTGGAGCGAGGATTACGACAAGGGGACCCAACATCCCCGTTTCTCTTTATACTGGTAATGGATTTATTTGCAAGAGTAATGACAAAGGCGGGTCAAAATGGGGTGGTAAACCCGCCTCTAACAAACATGAGAAATTGTGTAATGTTCGCTGACGATTTAACTATCTTTTTGAGAGAGGGAGACCGCGAAGCAATCCTCACAAAAAACATACTGCAAAATCTGGGCCGATTCACGGGTCTGCAAATTAACTTCGAAAAATCCTCCCTGCTTCCATTGGGACTGATCAGAGAAGAGGAAAATAATACGGCGGCACGAATTTTAGGATGCAAGGTCAAAGAGTACCCGGTTCGGTACCTAGGTCTACCCCTAAACAACAAAAAAAAATACCAAAAATACACTTAGGGAAATATTACAAAAATTGGCTGGAACGATTAATAAATGGGAGGGGAGACTACTATCTTTTGAAGGGAGATGCGTTTTACTAAACTCGGTAATCATGGGAAAACTAACGTACGTCATGTCCGCCATTAAATTACCTATATGGATGATAAATGAATTGGAAGCAATGAGAAGAAAATTTATATGGCGAGGTCCAGGCACAAAAGGAAAAGGATTAGCCCTAATAAATTGGAATATTACGTGCTTACCAAAAAATGCAGGGGGTTTCGGCTTAAAATGCATAAAAACGCAAAATGAGGCATTGATGCAAAAGTGGTTATGGAAATTAGCATCGAAAGAAAAAAAATCTATTTAAGGAAATGGCAGCGAATTATTATGAGGCAAACACCCACGGACTGGAGACAATAATGCACAAGGATGAATCGGCATTGATGGCGGGATCCAGATCCGCGGCCCCATTTTTTCAAACAAGGATAAGATGGAATGGAGGGAGGGGGGATACACCACTGTGGATAACCGATTGGGGATTGGGATTATTGAAATATCGTACCTCCGAGCTATACTCGTTCGTTAAAAATGAGAGAATGACCCTGCTGCAGCTGGTGCGAAATCCGAGATGCACGGCATGGTTTCATGAAGGAATACCACCGATAGGGGAGGAACAGCGAATCTGGTTGATACAAAATTTACCGGCCACAAACGACCTACAAGAGGATACATTCGAGTGGAAAGATGCACATGATGGCATATTCTCGACGAAAAAGGCGTACGACGCAATGATCAGAGGTGGCTTGTGCGAAATTTTGTGGGGTCGGGTGTGGAAATTGAAAACCCCGAAAAAACTCAAAACATTCGCATGGAAGTGGATAAAGAGAATTGTCCCGACACAAGAATTCTTAAGAAATCGGGGATGGCAATTACCGTCCAGATGCGTACTGTGCGAACAAGCAACAGAGGATCTAAATCACATTGTGCAACAATGTTATTTCGTTAAAAATGCCTGGCAATTATGGATCGGAATGGGACACAAGGATGAAAGGAATACACATGGCGTCAAATATGAGGGATACAAAGGATCGGGTACCGTGTTGTTCTTCATTTTTGAAGTTTGGAAGGAAAGATGCGCGAGATTATTCAGAGGAAATTTCAGAAATGAAGATCAAGTGGTAAGACAAGCGGGTATAAATCTATCTGAATGGCAATTTAAAGGGGAATATCAAGAGAGCAATAATCAAGAAATGGAAGAGTAAAGAGCTGGACAAGGGATGATGGAGCCGGCAGAGAAAGACATATGAGATGCAGGGGTGAATAAAATTGAAAAAAAAAAAAAAATTCACTGTGGTTCGTTTGATAAATTGTCAAAATTCAATGTGGTTCTGAGGGTCTAATAATATGTAATATTATGTAAATTATAAATTTCTTTAAATGAAAACTGAGTATGGGGCACACCCATCTCAGAGTTAAACTAAAAAAAAAAAAAGATATTCCCTGCACTACAACTTATTTGAAAACAAGCGATGACGAATCGATTGCAAAGAATTGGTTGTTGACAAAGCTAGGTAAGGAAAATCACTTCATAGTGAATGCCTGAGAAGGGAGGCTCTCGTGCTTTCAAGTGAAGGAAAACCGTACGTATCCGCTTTCTCTATCGAGCGGTAGCAGGCGCAGTGGACTTCTAGGCACGGGTGACTTCTAGTTCCAACAGGAAAGTTACTTGTAGGATTTGGAGTTCCGGTAAGAAGGGCAATTCAAGCAGATCATAAGAAAATATGTCTTCTTTTTAAGGGAGTCGAGTCCCCGCTGTGCACCCCTGTGAGGGAGTCAATGTAAATAGACTGCCGACATGATATATGTTAGTTTCCCTTGAATCACCGAGTTCAATAGAATCAATCTTCCTTCAAAAGATTTCAAAAGATAAAAACCGACCTTGCCATTTTTGAAATGCTCGATTAATTTTTCAATTATCTTTCGATATTCATTTTTGGGAATCAATTTGTAGTGAAGGGGTAAACCGAGATACTCGATTGGGTAATTCCTCGCCTCGCATTCCAACCTTGCTGCGACTCTTTGTATTGTCCTCTCCTGAACCTCATTCCCCAACGGGAGCACATAGGATTTGTTGAAATTAATTATCATACCCGTTAGCTACCCCAATTCCTCCAGAATATTTGTCGTTATCATTGATTTGTGGACCAATCTTTTGAAAAATAAGGTTAAGTCGTCCGCCAACATCACACAATTTCTCACGTTCGACAATGGCAATGTTAGGACCCCGCTCCGCTCCGCCCCTCCCGTTCAAATAAATCATTAATTGAGTTATCGGTTTATAAGATAACAACTTAAATTTCTATGGAAATTAAACAATAAAAATAGGCACAATATGTAATTTCTCATAATATATATTTTAAATTTTTTTTGAAACAAACAAATAAAAGTAAATAGAAGAAACCATGATAGTAGACGATGCCAACACAAAATCATATAATTTACTTTCTAAAAGACAAAACAAATGACTGTAAACTAACTAAAAGGATTTGCCAATGAAGTTTCTTCGGATATAAGATCCACTTGAGACATAAGCTCATTATCAGAAGAAAAAACAAAATCATCAAAGGCTTGATCATAGTAGGCCAATCCTCCAAAACTCAGTGATGAGAGTTTGGGCATTTCCTCACTTCCCTCCAAGATATGCACAACTTGTCTCATGCTCGGTCTAGTCGCAGGCTCAGAATGTGAGCATAACAAGCCGAGTTTAAGTATCAATTCCGCTTCGTTCTTGTCAAACCGTCCCTCCAATTTTGGATCAACGACCATGGTGACACTTGATTTCTTCCAATATTCCAAGACGGACTCGATCAAACCAAGTATGTCCTCAGTTGCGAAATCCACGGGCCTTCTATAAATATAGATAATTTAGGGTTTTTTTGTTAAGAAAATGATGAACCTCTAGAAGAAAGACTCCAAAGGCAAACTATAAATAGAGGGCTAGGCTATAAATAGATAAACCAAGTATTTCTTCTTTCGTCTGAGGTAATATAAGAAACTAGGAACCACGATGAGTACTAAAATCACTCCAACAAGAGATAATGTTACAATTAGTGTTATGGTATGGAGACTTTTGGAAACCTGAAGATTAGGAAATTAGAAAAAGGAAACCTTGAAGAAATAGGAAAACTCTCCATATATTGATATTGCCATGATTGAATGGTAATTAAGGCAATGATTATTTCCTTGTATTATTTCCTTGTATTGGGTAGGAGTTTAGCTATAAATAGAGGGCTAGGCTAGAGTTTTATTCATTCCAACAAAGTACAAACAATTGTATTCTCTCTTTCTCCAGTATAGTAAAATAAGTTTGAGTGCCGGCGGCCGTGGTTTTTTCCCTTCGGGGTTTCCACGTAAAAATACTTGTGTCCGTGTGTGTTGTTCTTGTGTGTGTGTTATCGGCGTCAAGAAGGAAATACAGTTTCAGGATCAACCGTAAAAGTGTACACAAGGATAAACGAATGTAGTCGTACATTCGTGGCCATAACTGTCAGTGGGAAAATCCGATTTGAATGGTTCAAATTGGGTTAGATAGATAATTAGATTATCTATATCCTTCATGTAGAAATATATTTCATATGAACGAAGTATTAGTGTCGTTTATGTGAAATACCGAAAGGGTGCAACAGTATGACATACAGTTAGTAAAACAGTCATAACGTTTTCATACGAACTCCAATTGGGCTGGGCCAAACTGGGTTGTGTAGATAATTATATTATCTACAACTTTCATGTTGGGTGATTTTCTGTCTGAGAAATTTACCAATTTCGAAATGACAGAATACTGACCAGGTTCATGAAGTTTTCTGTGTGAGAGGGTGTATATTGGATATACATGCCTTTTGGCTAATCCTGATCCTATTAGGTATAAATAGGATATTTTCTCTCTCATCACAATGTAAGTTAATGCAATCTTATTCAGAATATTCAGGAGATTTTCCAGAATAATTGAGATACAACTTTCTATTGAGTGAAAGGGTGTAAAGAGAGATAACCGAGAAAAGGAGTTTTCTCGGTGTAGAGAATCAAATGATCGAGCAAGTTCGCCGGTGCATCGTCTAGGCAGGTGCATCCGCGACCGACATCTTGCGACTCACGGTGGATACAAGTAGAGGAGCGACAATTGTGGCTCTTGGATTGTAATCGACCCAAGGAGTGAGAAGACGGCCAACGAACGGTGAAAGACGCGTGGTATGGGACGCGCGGATTGTCACCAACGTGACAGGAGATAGAAGGCGGCGATCAACCCTTCGTGCGTGATCAATTTCACGCTGGTATAGATCTATCCTTCTATTCGCATCGTACCCTCGAAGTCATGGCGTGATCTCGGGAATCGGAGAATCGGACCGGGCCTTCATTCCGCTGCGCGGGCCCGGAGTCGAGGATATTCTCCTTCAGAATCGAGTTCTGCAAATGTTGTCACCGAGCAAGACAGAGACGACGCTCTCGTTTTATGCGTCGACAACCCCGTCGAGTCCTGGGTTTTGGACTCGGGCGCATCCTTCCACTCAACCTCGCAGAGAGATAAGTTTTTAAATTTCAAGACAGGAGATTTAGGAAATGTCCACCTAGCAGATGGAAAGCCTTTGAGCGTATCGGGCATAGGTGATGTCCAGATAAAATCGAGCAACGGATTTAGATGGATCTTGCGAGGAGTTCGGTACATTCCTGGTCTGAAGAAGAACTTGATATCCGTCGGGCAGATGGATAGCGAAGGCTACAAGACGGTGTTCGGGAACGGGTTGTGGAAGATTGTAAGGGGGGCCATGGTGATAGCGAGAGGTACGAAGACGGGAACCCTCTATCTTACCGATAATAGAGGAGATTGTTTGGCGTTTTCAGGAGCAGCGACTGATCCGATGTTATGGCACAATCGGCTCGGTCACATGAGTCACGAAGGGATGCAAGTGTTAATTTCCAAGGGTCTGTTACCGAAGGTAAAATCGGTACAAACCGATTTCTGTGAGAACTGCGTGCTCGGCAAGCTAAGACGGGTTAGTTTTTCGAAGGCCGGACGAGAACTCAAGATGGGGAAGTTAGACCTGGTGCATACCGACGTGTGGGGGCCAGCTCCGGTCCAGTCTATCGGGGGGTCACGATACTACGTCACCTTTATCGACGATTCAACTAGGAAGGTATGGATCTATTTTATTAAACACAAATCTGACGTGTTTAATGTGTTCAAAAGGTGGAAGGTAGAAGTCGAGACCGAGACCGGCTTGAAGCTGAAATGCTTGAAGTCGGATAATGGAGGGGAGTACGACGGTACAGAGTTGAGAGGGTTTTGTGCGGAACAAGGAATCAAGCTGATTCGGACGGTCCCAAATCAACCTCAACAGAACGGGGTGGCAGAACGGATGAATCGAACTATGAATGAACGAGCAAGGGCGATGCGATTACACGCGGGATTGCCGAAGATGTTCTGGGCGGATGCGGTTAGCACGGCCGTATACCTTATCAACCGTACTCCGATGAAATCTCTCAACCTCGAGCTACCTGAAGAGAAATGGAGAGGAAAGAAGATTTCTCTTGGTCATTTGCGAATTTTTGGGAGCATCTCGTATGTCCATATCGACGCAGAGAAGAGGGACAAACTAGACGCGAAGGCCCAAAGATGTGTGTTCATTGGTTATGGATCGAATTACTTCGGTTATCGGTTTTGGATCGAGGAAGGTCGAAGAATAATTCGGTCAAGAGACGCAACCTTTAATGAAGGGGAACTCTACAAGAACAGGTTCGGTTCCGGAGGCGAATCGAAATCGGAGGAGAGTGTCCATCAAATCACGAGCAATGACGAGTTGAGCGAGCCCGAGGAAGACGAGTTTTCGATCATGGATGTGACTGAAAATGGGGACGAAGACGTGCCTGAAATCGCGCAAGACGAAAGCCCAGAAACTCCGATTTTGAGACGATCAAGCCGGAGAATTAAGCCTACAAACCGTTATTCACCATCACTCCATCATTTGCTGCTAACCGATGCGGGTGAACCAGAAGGCTACCGCGATGCGGGTGAACCAGAAGGCTACCGAGAGGCGGGTGAACCAGAAGGCTACCGAGAGGCGGTACACGGAGGTGATTCGGTCAAGTGGGAGCGCGCGATGAAGGAAGAGATTGAGTCTCTCCGGAAGAACAATACTTGGGAAATGACCCGGTTGCCAGATGGCAAGAAGGCGCTGCAAAACAAATGGGTCTACCGAGTGAAGGACGAGTCAGATGGCAGCAAGAGATACAAGGTGAGGCTGGTAGTCAAGGGGTTTCTTCAGAAGAAGGGAATCGACTACACGGAGGTGTTCTCGCCGGTGGTAAAGCTGACGACTATTCGCACGGTGTTAAGTATTGTAGCAGCGGAGGATTTGCACCTCGAGCAAATGGATGTCAAGACGGCGTTCCTTCATGGCGATTTGGAGGAGGACATCTATATGGTGCAACCTGAAGGTTTCGAGATCCCGGGAAAGGAGGATCTTGTGTGCAGGCTTAAGAAGAGCTTGTACGGTTTAAAGCAGGCTCCAAGGCAGTGGTACAAGAAGTTCGACAAGTTTATGTGTGATCGTGGTTTTCGTAGGGGTGACACCGACCATTGTTGCTACTACAAGAGTAGTGGAGAAACATACATTATATTGCTTTTGTATGTTGATGATATGCTCATTGCAGGTGCGAACATGAGGGAGATCGACAAGCTCAAGAGGGAGTTGTCAAGAGGATTTGAAATGAAGGATTTATGAGAGGGAGCCAAATTCTTGGGATGCGAATTACTCGAGATCGAAGCAAGGGTACTCTCACAGTGTCGCAAGAGAAGTACGTTAAGAAGGTGCTGGAACGATTCCGAGTAGATGACGCCAAGCCGAGAAGTACCCCACTCGGCGCACATTTCAAACTCTCCAAGGCGCAGTCACCGAAAACCACGGAGGAGAAGAAGAGGATAGAGAACGTGCCGTATTCATCGGCAGTGGGTAGCCTAATGTACGCCATGGTGTGCACGAGACCCGACATTTCTCATGCAGTGGGAGTCGTGAGCCGGTTCATGGCAAACCCCGGCATCGAGCACTGGGAGGCGATTAAGTGGCTACTGAGATACTTGAAGGGCACCACAAGCATGGCACTGTGCTACAAGAAAGGTGGCACGAGTTTGCAAGGCTTTGTAGATGCTAACCTAGGAGGAGATGTGGATAGTCGGAAGAGCACTTCCGGTTATGTCTTCACGATGGGAGGCACGGCGGTGAGTTGGATGTCGAGATTGCAGAAGTGTGTGTCGCTATCGACAACGGAGGCTGAGTATGTGGCAATCTCGGAGGCCGGAAAGGAGATGGTATGGCTCTTGACTTTTCTGAAGGAGATCGGGAAAGCTCAAGGATGCAAGACACTTTACACCGACAGCCAAAGTGCCTTATGTCTCGCGAAGAATCCGGTGTTCCACTCGAGGACCAAGCACATCCAACTGAAGTATCACTACATCCGGGAACTTGTGAGTGACGGGGTCTTATCGTTGGAGAAGATCCAAGGTGCCAAGAACGCTGCAGATATGTTGACCAAGGAAGTTCCCACCGACAAGCTGAGGCTGTGCGTCGCCTCAGTGGGGCTGGTCACGTAAACCATGGGAGCTGTCGCCGGACTCAAGGAAGTCCCGCTCGGGACGGGAGAAAGAAGACTGGTGCAAAAGTCTCCAAGTGGGAGATTGTTATGGTATGGAGACTTTTGGAAACCTAAAGATTAGGAAATTAGAAAAAGGAAACCTTGAAGAAATAGGAAAACTCTCCATATATTGATATTGCCATGATTGAATGGTAATTAAGGCAATGATTATTTCCTTGTATTATTTCTTTGTATTGGGTAGGAGTTTAGCTATAAATAAAGGGCTAGGCTAGAGTTTTATTCATTCCAACAAAGTACAAACAATTGTATTCTCTCTTTCTCCAGTATAGTAAAATAAGTTTGAGTGTCGGCGGCCGTGGTTTTTTCCCTTCGGGGTTTCCACGTAAAAATACTTGTGTCCGTGTGTGTTGTTCTTGTGTGTGTGTTTGCGGCGACGATCCTAACAATTAGGACCGCATGCGATTTTCTATCTGGAATTTGGGGAATCTTTTGTGGAATTGATGGAAGTCCTGAGATATTTAGGGCAGGAGCATTTTCGTCGAGACTAAAGCTCCACCCTAGCACATAATGCAACCCAGAACCCGCACCTGTTGATGCCGTGAAACCGACATACATTTCATCAAGAATAACATCTGAAAGATTGAGTATGCTCGACACAATTGGAAACGGGGGTCTCGGCATTTTAATTGGTGCGATACGGACTTCAAGCCTCATATTATTGCTATAATAATTGATCCAAACTTGCATCAATTCACCACTTATTAACTTTAGGTTTATAAAACTACCCGTTTTGTTATGATACCCCGCCGTAGTTGAATTCAATGATATCAAGTTGTTCACATCTATTCCAACATGATTATCATCAATATCTTTAAACTCAATGGTTTTTACCGTATCAAGCTCAACCGCAACCAAATGATTGCTTGAGTTACCATTGTTGGAACTATTTAACACGCCTAAATGCTGACTAGGCATTGAATTAGGTATATCTTTCCAAAGATACATTGCGAAAGCAAGGCCATGACCGCTCACATCAGGATATTGAGGAATTATAGCGAATACAAAGCTCGTGGAGAAAGATCGAGAAGCATTGCTTGAAGAGTTCTTGAAATTGATAGGATTTTGATAGAATGCATGACATTGTGATTGCTTAGTATAGTTTGTTAGAACTAAAAGGCCATTGGTGGTGATCTCGGCAAGTTCATTTAGGTTTATGTCTGCATTAGCGAAACCATTGAAGGTGAATTTGTCTGCAATGCTGTTTGAGGTGGTAATTAGGGTTTCAAAGAATGCCAGAAATAAAAGGTATCGAGCTTCGACTAAGGGGCCATGCTGAGTGCAAGGCATGCTTTAGTTGCACATAAACAAATTTTCGTTCAAAGTTGAATAGTTTTACAAATTATGGTTTCTATATAAGGTTAAATGGTATCGCGACTTGCAAGTACAGTCGAAGCCTTTAATCGACTAGTTGTGCACATGAGCGATCTAGTTGAAGAAAGAGTAAATGTGTTATGAATATTCAGATAAAAAAATCTAATGAACAAAATAGTAAATACAACTCAAATTGTTCTTTTTCTTATTGCAATTCCATTTTTCTTCTTATTGCAATTCAGAAAGAGTAAATGTTGTGCACATGATTTATCTTTTTCTTCTTCTTCCCATAATTTTTTTTTCCATTTTTCGTTCCTATTTTCAAATTCATTTATAAAATTTCATTCTTGCCTTTTCAAATTACTGTGTGAACCATCCTTGTAATTAAGCGTTTTATTTTAGAGAGAAAAAAGAAAAAAAATGAGCTGCACGAACACGTTTCGTGCTCTTCTTGCCTTTTCAAACAGGAAAACAAGACAAGGCCTCACAAACTAGATAGGTGGCTTCCATCAAAATAGAATTCACAAGAAATCCAGTGTGGGAGCAACTTTTCAATTTAATTAGATTCCAAAACAAATTTCACCCAAAATTCATATGATAACAATTCACTCTTTTCCGTTTAATTATATTTTGAAAAGGATTAGTTTCAAGAAACTAAGATACAGAAAATATAATTCACTTTTGATATGATAACACACCTCGTGATCGAAGAGGCGAACTAGTCTTTAACCCAAACACCATTAGAGGCCTAGTATCATGCTCCATGAATTGGCTCCAACATTCTCTCTCTTCTCCAACACACAATAACAATATATTTAAGTGCCCCCTTTTTTGTGACAAGTTAGTAGCTAATATATACTCTGGAGTCTGGATGAATTCATGGAGAATGGAGGGTTTGGGGCTAACAGAATTTAATTAAAATTTTAGGGTGAATTAAGTAAATAGATAAATATATATTAACATCTTACTACGTCCTTATAATGATTAAACAAAGGAACATCAAAAAATGAATCAGTTCTTATCTCCAAAATGATCTTCAACGATTTGGATACTTTTGTTTTTTCTCTGATGAATGGTTTAGATTGTCAACATACAGCTACAATTTTGCTTTGATATGATATTATTATATAGAAAATAATTTTTAGAGTCGAAAAATCCACAATTAATTAGGAAAATACCTTACTACGGACAAGTATGTCATCATCATTCTAAGCAAAACAATTTACCAGTTTAAATAAAGTTCATATCTTCAATAAAATAAAAATAGTCAATGGGCCCACAGCCTAGTTGGTTGAGTGTGAGGCACAAAAATCCATGTGTTATGAGAGGTTGTGGGTTCGATTCCCATTGACATTAATGGATGGAGGACATACGAGCCTTCTCCATTTATTATCAAAAAAAATAAAAATAAAAATAAAAATAAAAGATCATGTAAATCGTTAATAAGCTTGATAATTAGTCTGCATTTTCGCAGTATTGAGTCTAGATTCACCAGTGCAAAGAAGGATGAGAGCACGTATATGTGTATAGTTCCTGGAATTTTCAATTTATCATTTAATGTTTCGTTGACTTGAAAGATATATTTATAAAATTAACCAAATACAATTAAACAAATAAATATATCAAAAAAATAATGCATTATAATCCCGGAAGTAGTCCGGTGGTCCAGTCATGAACGACTATCCCAATAGCAGGTTTAGGGCGCGTTTGCTAGAGCAATTTTGCATAGCTACACGAAACTACTAGTTGTAGGAAACCAATATATGAATATCAGAAAACTATAATAGCACGAATATGCAAAAACTACGAGTACAAGACATTTAAAAGGAAAATCATAGGATTAGATGTAGCAAGTGAATAAAATATTCTAGAATTATATTTTTATGAAATTCTATGACTAGCATATGAAATTCTTAATCGGGTCATAGCAACACATCCGACATCGAACTTATGGACAATTCTTATTATGTAAGAATTTATGACAAAATGTCCTTTGTCAATTATACTCTTAGAAATTCTACTTGGTTCTTCTTCTTGAAGTTTTTTGAAAAGCATAGAATGATATAACCTCCTACAAAAGCACTTAAACCAGCCGTACGTTGGTCCTCGATTAACATTGTGAAACCTATACAAATCACCAAAATTAATCTGAAATCAATCTGAAATTTACCCTTTTACAGTAGATAAATGTCATCGTAAATAGGAAAATAATACAGTATTTAACTGATACAGAGACCAATGAGAAATCCTAATTAACGACACTGTAAGTATACCAACTCGTACCAATGAAAAAATTGCAAATGTTAGAAAATATGTTAAAGTAAAGTGTAACTAATGGAATATATATTGAATGTAGACAAAATAGAGAGAGGAAGAAGACTAAAAATATATTTCTTTACTAAATGGATTTCTTAATGCTTGGTTTAACTTACAAATGCTCACAACCCCTCCTTTTATAGTCTAAAGAAGGGTACTCATACATGCATAGAAAACTCTAGAGGATGCTGAAGGAAATACAATTTTGGATCAACGGTAAAAGTGTACATATAAGGATATCGAAAATAAAACTTTCTTAGTGTTTGTATAATTTGGTGAAAAGTTACGTAGTAAAATATTGAATCCAAACCATCTAAAAACCACGTTATTTGGACTCCTCGGAGCGTTAAAAGCTTGTTATGAATTGAAAAATAAACTTTCTTAGTGTATGTAAAATTTGGTGAAATGTTATGTAGTAAAAGATAGGATACAAATGATCTAAAAACACGTTATTTGAACTCCTCAAAGCGTAAAAAGATTGTTCTCAATCGAAAAGAAAACTTTCTTAGTGTTTGTACGATTTGGTGAAAAGTTACGTAGTAAAAGAATGGATCACAATCATCTCAAAAACACGTTATTTGAACTCCTCGGAGCGTTAAAAGATTGTTATGAATCGGAATACAAACTTTCTTAGTGATTGTAAAATTTGGTGAAATGTTATGTAGTAAAAGATACGATACAAATGATCTAAAAACAAGTTATTTGAACTCCTCAAAATGTAAAAAGATTGCTATGAATCAAAAATAAAACTTTCTTAGTGTTTGTACGATTTGGTGAAAAGTTACGTCGTAAAAGATTCTATCCAAATAATCTAAAATACACGTTATTTGGACTCCCCAGAGCGTTAAAAAATTGTTATCAATCGAAAAAAAAACATTATTAGTGTTCGTAAAATTTGGTGAAATGTTATGTAGTAAAAGATACAATATAAATGATCTAAAAACACGTTATTTGAATTCCTCAAAGCGTAAAAAGATTGCTATGAATCGAAAATAAAACTTTCTTAGTGTTTGTACGATTTGGTGAAAACTAACTTAGTAAAAGATTCAATCAAAACCATCTCAAAAACACGTTATTTGGACGCCTCAGATTGTCAAAAGATTGTTATGAATCGAAAAACAAACTTTCTTAGTGTTTCTAAAAGTTGGTGAAATGTTATGTAGTAAAAGATACGATACAAATGATCTAAAAACACGTTATTTGAACTCCTTAAAACGTAAAAAGATTGTTATGAATCGAAAAGAAAACTTTCTTAGCGTTTGTACGATTTGGTGAAAAGTTACGTAGTAAAAGATTGGATGAAAATCATCTAAAAACACGTAATTTGTACTCCTCGGAGCGTTAAAAGATTGTCATGAATCGAAAAACAAACTTTCTTAGTGATTGTAAAATTTGGTGAAATGTTATGTAGTAAAATATACTATACAAATGATCTAAAAACACGTTATTTGAACTTCTCAAAATGTAAAAAGATTGCTGTGAATCAAAAATAAAACTTTCTTAGTGTCTGTACGATTTGGTGAAAAGTTACGTAGTAAAAGATTTGTTCCAAATCATCTAAAAAACACGTTATTTGGACTCCCCAGAGCGTTAAAATATTGTTATCAATCAAAAAACAAACATTCTTAGTGTTCGTAAAATTTGGTGATATGTTATGTAGTAAAAGATACGACATAAATGATATAAAAACACGTTATTTGAACTCCTCTAATCGTAAAAAGATTGCTATGAATCGAAAAGAAAACTTTCTTAGTGTTATTGCAATTTGGTGAAAAGTTACGTAGTAAAAGATTCAGTACAAATCATCTCAAAAACACGTTATTGGGACTCCTCAGAGCATTAAAATATTGTTATGAGTTGAAAAACAAAGTTTCTTAGTGTTTGTAAAATTCGGTGAAATGTTATGTAGTCAAAGATACGATACAAATGATCTAAAAACACATTATTTGAACTCCTCAAAGCGTAAAAAGGTTGCTATGAATTGAAAAGAAAATTTTCTTAGTGTTTGTACAATTTGGTAAAAAATTACGTAGTAAAAGATTGGATCCAAACCATCTAAAAAGACGTTATTTGGACTCCTCGGAGCGTTAAAAGATTGTTATGAATCGAAAAACCAACTTTCTTAGTGTTTGTAAAATTTGGTGAACTGTTATGTTGTAAAAGATACGATACAAATGATCTAAAAACATGATATTTGAACTCCTCAAAGCGTAAAAAGATTGCTATGAATCGAAAAAAAAACTTTCTTAGTGTTTGTACAATTTGGTGAAATGTTACGTAGTAAAAGATTCGATCCGAACCATCTCAAAAACTCGTTATTTGGACTCCACAGATTGTTAAAAGATTGGTATGAATCGAAAAACAAACTTTCTTCGTGTTTCTAAAATTTGGTAAAATGTTATGTAGTAAAAGATACGATACAAATGATCTAAAATCACGTTATTTGAACTCCTCAAAGCGTAAAAAGATTGTTCTCAATCGAAAAGAAAACTTTCTTAGTGTTTGTACGATTTGGTGAAAAGTTACGTAGTAAAAGAATGGATCACAATCATCTCAAAAACACGTTATTTGGACTCCTCGGAATACAAATGATCTCAAAAACACGTAGTAAAAGAAAACTTTCTTAGCGTTAAAAGATTGTTATGAATCGGAATACAAACTTTCTTTGTGATTGTAAAATTTGGTGAAATGTTATGTAGTAAAAGATACGATACAATTGATCTAAAAACAAGTTATTTGAACTCCTCAAAATGTAAAAATATTACAATGAATCAAAAATAAAACTCTCTTAGTGTTTGTACGATTTGGTGAAAAGTTACGTAGTAAAAGATTCTATCCAAACCATCTAAAAAACACGTTATTTGGACTGCCAAGAGCGTTAAAAGATTGTTATAATTCGAAAAACAAAATTTCTTAGTGTTCGTAAAATTTGGTGAGATGTTATGTAGTAAAAGATACGATACAAATGATCTAAAAACACGTTATTTGAACTCCTCAAAGCGTAAAAGGATTGCTATGAATCGAAAAAAAAACTTTCTTAGTGTTTGTACGATTTGGTGAAAAGTTACGCAGTAAAAGATTGGATCAAAATCATCTCAAAAACACGTTATTTGGACTCCTCGGAGCGTTAAAAGATTGTTATGAATCGGAAAACAAACTTTCTTAGTGATTGTAAAATTTGGTGAAATGTTATGTAGTAAAAGATAAGATACAAATGATCTAAAAACACGTTATTTGATCTCCTCAAAGCATAAAAAGGTTGCTATGAATCGAAAAGAAAACTTTCTTAGTGTTTGTACGATTTGGTGAAAAGTTTCGTAGTAAAAGATTCTATCCAAACCATCTAAAAAACACGTTATTTGGAATCCTCGGAGCGTTAAAAGATTGTTATGAATCGAAAAACAAACATTCCTAGTGATTGTAAAATTTGGTGAACTGTTGTGTAGTAAAAGATACGATACACATGATATAAAAAAACGTTATTTGAACTCCTCAAAGCATACAAAAATTTCTATAAATCGACAAAAAAACTTTCTTAGTGTTTGTACAATTTGGTGAAAAGTTACGTAGTAAAATATTCGATCCAAATAATCTAAAAAACACGTTATTTGGACTCCTCAAAGCGTTAAAAGATGATTATTAATGGAAAAACAAACTTTCTTAGTGTTTGTAAAATTCGGTGAAATGTTATGTAGTAAAAGATACGACACAAATGATCTAAAAACACGTTATTTGAACTCCTCAAAGCGTAAAAAGATTGCTATGCATCGAAAAGAAAATTTTCTTAGTGTTTGTACGATTTGGTGAAAAATTACGTAGTAAAAGAATGGATCAAAATCATCTCAAAAATACGTTATTTGGACTCCTCAGATTGTAAAAAGATTGTTATGAATCGAAATTTTTTTTTCTTAGTGTTTCTAAAATTTGGTGAAATGTTATGTAGTAAAAGATACGATTCAAATGATCTAAAAACATGTTATTTGATCTCCTCAAAGATTGCTATGAATCGAAAAGAAAACTTTCTTAGTGTTTGTACGATTATCGATCCGCTTCCATCATATGGGCGAGGAAGGGAGCTTCCAGGTGGCAGACATAAAGCACTAATTTTTGGATCCAATTTGACTGACGTTATAATTACTGGTTGGCATATTATCATAAAATTAAACATCTTATTATATTCATTTCAACTTCAAGTAAATTATAAAATAAAAAAAATTAAATATCAGAACAATATTATTTTGTTTAAGGCGGAAATGGTACAATTAATTGGCAAGGAGAAATTTGGTGGGACCGGTTCAAAAACAAAACACTTGATTAATTCACCATTTGGACCATTCATCCTGTTTATTGCAGGTTTGGTTCCTTGATTTTTAATTTTTTGCATTAATTGTTGTAGATATTCAAATGAAGGAAATATAATTTTTCTTTCTTTCATCTTTTTTTTTTTTTGCGTGTTATAATGAATAGCCAAGTGCTTATACAAAATCTCACTGTTCTGGCTCCACTCGACTCGCCAAATACTGATGGCATCGACCCAGGTAAATTTTCTCGAATTTTCGAATTTGATTAATTCGAAAAATAATTTTTTAACGTATACCAAACTAACCATCTTCATCTCCATATAGACTCATCAAGAAATGTATGCATAGAAGATTGCTACATTTCAACCGGGGACGACATAATCGTCATAAAAAGTGGTTGGGACGAATACGGAATTTCGTTCGCTCATCCAAGCACAAACATAAGCATAAAACGAATAACCGGTCAGTCTGGCTCAGGCGCAGGAATTGCAGTCGGTAGCGAAATGTCTGGCGGAGTCTCCCAAATCCACGCCGAAACCCTCCGTTTCTCCAAATCTTTACACGGTATCCATGTTTGAGCCAATAATTTTTCGATCAGGAGGAGGTGGAACAAGTATCCATGTTTGATTCATGGCTAACGCATCTAATTCATTTGCCATTGCATCACGCCAGTGAGCATGTTTACTGGCATGTGAGAAACATGTGGGCTCATCTTGAGATTCAACAGAGACTGAGTACGTTACGTGATCCGGAAATTCTCGAATTTTTCTTGTATTATCTCTGTTACGAGTAATCATTGGATGGATTCGAAGAGTGGGTGAAGAAGACGAACTCGTGTCAGGGGATGATTGGTTAGACACTTGGTGTGAGGCGGATATAGGGGATTGGATGGGGATTGGATCAGAGTTGGCACTTGGATGAGCGGGCTGTATTATAGTTATTGAAGTTGGGTTGGGAGAATTTGTATTGGGCTGTAGTAAATTATTTTGTGGAGAATAAGTTGAGGGTGTTGGGCTGGACTGTAGTGGTGAAATTTGTGGATTAAGATTTGTAACTGGATTGTTGTGTGTGGATTCAGGAAATATTACAAGAGGAAAATTTATTTGAAAAGAGGGAGATGGTAAAGTGGTAGAACTGAGATTTTGAAATGGAAAGGATAATTCATTAAAGGAAACATTTCTAGAGATATAAGTTTTATTTGTAGGAAGGTGAACGCACTTATATCCTTTATATGTGGTTGAATAACCAAGGAATACACACGGAATAGATCTTGCATCAAGTTTAGATGAAGTGTAGGGTTTGATATTTGGATAACACAAACAGCCTAGTACTCGAAGAAAGTTATAATTGGGCTTTTTATGAAATAATTGTTCAAATGGCGATATGCGAGGAGAAGAAATTGGTGGAATCCTGTTTATTAGAAACACAATGCTCAGAAAGATATCCTCCCAATAGGTATGAGGAATAGATGCTTTTATCATAGTAGAGAGAGATAATTCGATTATATGACGATGTTTTCTTTCGGAAATTCCATTTTGTTGCGGAGTGTATGGACAAGAAATTTGAAAATGGATTTGTGGAAATTTGTTGATGATTGGTTTGTACTCACTACCTCCATCGATTTGAAGTGTTTGAATTGAATGAGATAATAGATTTTCCACATAGGATTTAAATTTGACAAAAACATCAAAAACTTCATCTTTAGATTTAAGAAAATATATCCATACAAATTTCGTGAAATCATCAATGAACAAAATGTAATAACGAGAGCCTTGAGAGGATAAACAAGATGAAGGACCCCAAAGATCTGAGTGAACTAATTGGAGTGGCTTTGATGATCTCGCGGAAGATGTATTGTATGGAAGTTGCTTGACCTTGCCTTGACAACATTCATCACAAAAACTCAATTTATTTAATGTAGAAGACAACTGAGAAGACTGAATCAGAAAGGAAACAGTGGACGAACAAGCGTGCCCTAATCGTTGATGCCACAGATCGGCAGAGACTCTTTGAATGGAGTGTACAGAGACTGGAGGAGAGGAAGAAGTCGAATTGATAATGAAGAGACCATTAATGAGCGGGACCTGAAGTAGAGGCTGGTGAGTAGTACGATCCTTGATAAGACAGAAAGTAGGATGAAATTCAATTAGTATGTGATTATCGCGCAGAAGTTTAGAAATACTAAGTAAATTGCGAGAAATTTGAGGAACAACAAGAATATCTTTTAGGATAATTGAAGTGGACTGTAAGTAAGAGAAACCAGTATGAGATATATTTAAACCTTGACCATTTGCGATGTAGACTTGATCTGAACCACCATAGGAGTTTGATTGGGCGAGAGTGTTTAGATCGTTCGTCACATGATGAGTGGCTCCACTGTCGAGAAACCATTCAACTGGTGGAGCAGAGGAGACAGGTTGAGAGCCATGAGGAATATGAATAGGAGGATTCGCCAGCAGTGCTTGAGGTTGAGGTTGAGGTGGTTGATGATTTTGGGGAGGAGGAGGTTGTATGTTCTGATTAAACCGATCCCAGCAACGAAGTGCCATGTGTCCAATTTGAAAGAAAATATGGCTTAAGAATTAACTTGGAAGAATTTATATAAATAGGCAATTCTGCAGTCAGAATAAGGTTAGTTCGAACTAACTATATCAGTGCGTTCGAACGGACTTATTCGTGATAAACAGAAGTAGGTTCGTTCGAACGAACATTTAGGTGCGTTCGAACGAACTGGGTTCGTTCGAACGAACTATGTTAAGTGCGTTCGAACTGACATGTTTCCTATATATATAAAGTTCTGATTCCGGAATTTGACCTAAGTTTTTCTAGGGTTTTGAGCCGTCGTTTCTCTTTCCTCTTCCACAGAATTCCAGATCAGATCTGGTGAGATTGAGAGGGAGATTCGAGCAAGGATCTTGAGAGATTGATCGTGACGGCGACTAGAACGGCGTTGGCGATTTCCGATTGGTCGAAATCAAGGTGGACACGAGTAGAGGGATTGCACGAGCGATTCTTGGAGAAGGTTCACGGATTTGGAGAAGTAATCGACACGTACTAACTTGTACGAGGTAATTATCTCCAACTCTTCCTTTTTCGTTGGTTTTAGGGCGTGATCCAGGGTAGAATTAGGTTACGCATGCGTGAATAATTCCGCTGCACACTATGATAATCGTGTGCGTAACCCTACAGTGGTATCAGAGCAATCGCTCGTTAAAACCATCGAAAATCGATGATTTAATTCGAATTTAGGAAATTTTAGAATTTTAGGGCTGAATTTCAGAAATTAGAAAAGCTGGCAGAATAGGGTTCGTTCGAACGAACTTGGAGTTGCGTTCGAACGAACTGGTCTGGTCGAACGAACCTAGTGTTCGGTTGGAACGGACTGATCTGTTCGAACGAACTTGGAGTTGCGTTCGAACGGACCTATTTCTGGTTCAAAAAAAAAAAAAAAAAAAAAAAAAAAAAAAAAAAAAAAAAAAAAAAAACTTGGAGTTGCGATCGTTCGAACAATTTTCTGGACAACCAATTTTTTTTTTCTGTCAAAAATGCCCAATAATTTTAAAATTTCCAATTTATAAATTCGATACGGTATAGCATATAGCCTAAAACGGGGATGATTGTTTGTGTTGCTTGTAATGTGTGTTGTGTGGGGGCCGGTGAGCTTTCCAAATTGTATTTTATTTAATTATGTGGGGACCGGTGAGTCTTCCAAAGTTGTAATAAAATAAAATAGGTTTAGTTTTGAAGAAGGACCTTCAAGGCAAGACGACACGAAGACGACACGACACGAAGATTGGATCTTCACATGAAGCAATGAATCATCTTGGGTTTTAGGGTTGGGAATTTTAGGGTTTTATGATTGCTCATAAAACTAAAAGGCCTATATGCTATACCATAATTTTATTTGTTATTGTGAATGAATAAAATAAATGATTTTAATAAAAAGTAAAATCCTCCCACGTAATTATCAAGTCTTATGTCTCCCTAAATGGAACCTTCTAAACTAGTGTTTGTTTATCTGTGTTGCATGGCCATAGTCTGGCACAGATTTACACGTGCGTAGCAAGGAAGGCATGCATTGATTAGGAATTGACGTGTTGCATGGCCATAGTCTGGCATGTCAATTCGCTGATTGAATGATATTCCATTTGTGGTTTGAACTTGACCAATTCACTAGCTAGGCTAGGGTTTGGGGCAAGGAGTGAGGTACACACACTCTGGTTTTGAGTTGGACTCAATACCGGACCTCACGAATAAAGCAAGAATCGTCTTGGAGATGATTGGACACCGTCCTACCCGACGTGATGTAATTTTAAGTGGTTGGCCATAGTCACCTTAGAAATACGTTAAATATGGATCTTGTCCATTATGAGATTTAAGGTATCAAATCTCCGTTTCAATAGTGGGGGCTATTTGAAATGATAAAATAATGGGTATTTCAAGTTATTTAAAAATGAATTTTAATATATGAAAGACCACGTTATTAATTACATTATTTTTCAAAAATTGTAGAATTCATGGCTTTACCAAGTAATAACCGCTTCAGTTTGCGTTCCATTTTGGAAAGGGAACGAATGAACGGAAAGAATTTTCTCGACTGGCAGAGGAATCTGGGATTCGTTCTGAAACAGGAAGGAAAGGCACATGTCTTGGAGACGCCTATCCCTCCTGTGCCAGGGGATAAAGCAACTGAGGATGAGACATTCGAATATACGACCATGATGGACGATTCGAATGATGTCACATGCCTCATGTTGGCTACTATGACTCCTGAATATCAAATCCAATTTGAGAAACAGGATGCATATGAGATTATGAAACAGCTCAGGGAGATGTTTCAGGTTCAAGCAAGGGTGGAGAAGTATCAAGCTCTTGGCAATGCGACGCAATGCAAGATGCAAGATGGTACGCCTGTTAGCTCGCACCTTCTCAAGATGAAAGGATATTTCGATCATCTTGATAGGCTTGGCATCAAATTCGAGGTGGAGTTACAAACTGATTTGATCATGTTATCGCTGCCACCGAGTTTCGATTCGTTCATTTCGCATTTCCACATGTCAGACATGAAAAAGACCATTCCCCAGCTTATCGGAATGCTCAGAACATTCGAAGCTGACATGAAACCACGGTACATGAAGTCTAGGACTTCGGAAGTATTGGTGGTTGAAGGGAAGAGTCCAAGCAATGGGAACAAAAACAAGAAGAGGAAGGCAAAGGGCAACAAGGTTGCGCCTAAGCCTGTGGGCAAGAAAGCCAAGGATGACAAGAAGTGTTTCCACTGCCTCAAGGAGGGGCATTGGAAGCGTGATTGCGAGATCTTCCTGAGGGAGAGCAAGCAAAAGACCGCTTCCTTGGACACACCGGCATCAAGTATTTTTGTTATCGAATCTTATTTCTTTACTTCATTATCATGGGTGTTGGACACTGGATGTGGGACTCATATTTGTAATAATATGCAGGGCCTAAGAAGTAGAAGATCTTTGATTCGTGGCGAAGTTGATTTACGCGTCGGGAATGGAGCTAGAGTAGCAGCATTAGCCGAAGGGACGTATGATTTAACTTTGCCAAATGGACTTATTTTAGTTTTGGATAATTGTTGTTATGTACCTACTTTGAGTAGGAGTATTATTTCTATTTCTAGACTTATTGCGGATGGATATGAATTAGTTATTGGTACTAATGATTGTTTTATTTGCAAGAATGGCATTTTCTTTAGTAATGTTCTAGTTGAAAATGGTCTATATGTCTTGGATTTAGATAATAACAACAATAATCAGTCCATTTATAACATAAATACTACTCAAACTAATGAAACATACTCATGGCATTGTCGTCTCGGACACATAAACGAGAAACGCATTGCTAGACTCCAAAAGGATGGAGTGCTAGATTCTTTTGACTTAGAGTCAATAGAAAATTGCGAATCTTGTTTGATGGGTAAGATGACAAAGACACCTTTCTCCAAGAAAGGAGAAAGATCGAAAGATGTGTTGGCCCTCATACATTCTGATGTATGTGGACCGATGAGTGTCGAGGCTAGAAATGGGTATCGATACTTCGTGACTTTTACTGACGATTATAGTAGATATGGATATCTATACTTAATGCGTCATAAAAGTGAAACTTTTGAGAAATTCAAAGAGTTTCAACACGAAGTAGAACTTCAACTGGGCAAGAAAGTAAAAGCCATTCGATCGGATCGAGGTGGTGAATACTTGAGCTATGAGTTTGAGGACTATCTTCGAGATTGTGGTATAGTATCACAATGGACTCCACCCGGTACACCCCAATGGAATGGAGTGTCCGAGAGGAGGAATCGGACCTTGTTGGACATGGTTCGCTCGATGATGAGTCGAACGGATTTGCCAAAGTCATTTTGGGGTTTCGCGCTTCAAACGGCCGCTCATATACTGAATAAAGTTCCGACCAAATCAGTTGACAAGACACCATATGAGATATGGCATGGCAAGGTGCCATCATTGTCTTATCTAAAGATTTGGGGTTGCGAGGCATACGTCAAAAGGTTATTGACGGAAAAACTCGAGCCAAGATCAGACAAGTGTTTATTTGTGGGGTATCCTCAAGAAACCAAAGGATACTACTTTTACTTGCCTAACGAAAACAAGGTTTTCGTGGCTCGACGAGGACACTTCTTAGAGAAGGAATTCCTAGATCGTCAAGCCAGTGGGAGTAAAATTGATCTCGAAGAAATTCGAGAACCACAAAGTGAACAAGTTGATCTGGAACAAGATTCTGAGTTACCATTGGATGGTGAACCAGAATCTAGTACACAAGCTATACGTAGATCTAGTAGGAATCGTCAAGAACCTGAGAGATATGGATTTCTCATTAGTAATGACGATAATGAGTTGACTCTAGATGACGAGCCCACTTCCTACAAAGGTGCTATGTCTAGCCTGGATTCCTCGAAATGGCATGACGCCATGAAAACCGAGATCCAGTCCATGTATGATAATAAGGTTTGGAATCTTATTGATCTACCTAATGGTGCTAAGACCGTTGGGTGCAAATGGGTTTTCAAGAAGAAAACCGACATGGATGGTAATGTACACACTTTTAAAGCAAGACTGGTGGCGAAAGGTTTCAAGCAAATCCATGGTATAGACTATGATGAAACGTTTTCTCCAGTAGCCATGTTTAAAAGTATTCGCATTCTTCTAGCAATAGCTGCATATCACGATTATGAGATATGGCAGATGGATGTCAAAACCGCTTTCCTTAACGGGAACCTTACCGAGGATGTGTATATGACACAACCCGAGGGTTTTGTCGATCCAAAGAATACGAATAAAGTGTGCAAACTTGTGAGATCCATTTATGGATTAAAGCAAGCATCTCGTGCGTGGAACATACGATTCGATGAGGTCATCGCAAAGTATGGTTTCATTCAAAATATCGAGGAACCTTGTGTATACAAGAAATTCAGTGGGAGTTCGGTCGTATTCCTCATCTTGTACGTGGACGACATCTTACTCATTGGAAATGACATCCCAATGCTTAACCAGGTTAAGGCATATTTGGGTAGTCAATTCGCAATGAAGGACTTAGGAGAAGCCGCCTATATTTTAGGCGTGAAGATCTATAGAGATAGATCGAGGAGACTTCTCGGACTATGTCAAAGTACATATATTGACAAAGTGATAACTAGGTTTCACATGGAGCAATCCAAGAAAGGATTTCTGCCAATGTCACATGGCATTTCTCTCACAAAGGATCAGTGTCCTTCAACAGACGCTGAACGTGAGCGAATGAGTCGGATCCCATACGCTTCGGCTATAGGATCGATCATGTATGCCATGATATGTACTAGACCAGATGTCGCATATGCGTTGAGTGTGACTTCCCGCTATCAGTCTGATCCCGGGGAAGTTCACTGGTCCGCAGTCAAGAGCATTCTTAAGTATCTCAGGAATACTAAAGATATGTTTCTTGTCTATGGTGGTGCGGAAAGAGATCTGGTTATCCAAGGATATACAGATGCTAGTTTCCAAACTTGCCCGGACGATTTCCAATCTCAAAGTGGTTACGTCTTCACGCTCAATGGCGGAGCTGTTGTTTGGAAAAGCTCCAAACAGAAGACGGTGGCTGATTCTACAACTGAAGCGGAATACATCGCGGCTTCGGAAGCCGCAAAGGAGGCTGTCTGGCTACGACAGTTCGTGATGGAACTTGGCGTTGTGCCAAGCATCTCGGGTCCCATGGATGTATATTGTGACAATAACGGAGCGATAGCACAATCCAAGGAACCGCGAGCGCATCACAGGTCCAAGCATGTACTCCGGCGTTACCACTTGATTCGTGAGATTACGAAGAGAGGTGACGTGAGAATAATGAAGATACCTACTGATGATAACGTGGCCGATCCATTTACGAAGCCACTATCACGTGCCAAGCATGAGCAGCATGCTAGGGCGATAGGATTGGGATATCTATCGCAGTGTTAGATTGGGTGTTTTATTTATGTTTCTTATTGTATAAGGGGATTCGATCTGCCTAGTGCAAGTGGGAGAACATTTATTATGCCCTAGGCGTGTTATTTGGATTGTATTTGTTTATGAGACAGATATTTATATTATTATTCTTCATATGACCTAAACCTTCATATTTCAAAATTTTTAAATAACAAGAAAGTGTGTGAGGTTATTCGATTATAATAATCGGATAGACCTTGAATTTTATTCTAGTTTAGTGCATCGAGTCAGTTGAGAATAATATGTTGCATGGCCATAGTCTGGCATATTGATTCGTCAATTGAATGATAGTAAAACCACTAAACGGAATGAATATAATTCTAAAACGTCCCTGGTGTATAAAGTTGTTCATAGGTTTGAACCAGGTAGTCCATTCACTGAATGGAAACTTTTACATACACTGGCATATTCGTAGATGAGATGATCAGGTTTTACTGATCTGGGACGGTAGCGTCGATTCTAGAATATGGATATATGCGGCGTCGTATATTGGACTGACCACTATATGAGTTTGTGACATGGTCAGAGTCATTGGAGACGAACTCATATCCAGATAGTGTGTTTTAGTTCTTCATACTTGAGTGATCTCACGGATACCTAGTATGTGAAAAGATAATGCTTTGATATAATTAACCCTACGCGTAATTGTGTAGCAGAGATTACTATTGGGTATTGTTTTTAGCATAGGCAAAGGACGTGAGGTTGCAAGATAGGAATTGTTCCTTTCTAACCTTGAAAAAGGATAGAGGGAGATATCTCTCGGGCCCCTCGATTAAATTGAGATTGATGAAATGCTTGGCCAAGCTCGATGGAACTCAATAGAGTTCGCATTGTTATTATCAATCTAATTCTTATCGAGAAAGAGTATATCTGATCAAAAAGAAAAGAGAATGACTTGAAGTCTTAGGCTTCACCGTGACTCTTTTGATTGGAAGATATCGCGAACAAGAGGACTAGTAACACTTATCTGAGTTAGGTATGAAGATGTACTGCATCTTCATAAAGGTGTTCTCCACTTTTTCGTGCTAATTCTGGGTAGGTATTAACGGCAGTCTAGTGCTCGCAATACCTTGTGGATTGCTGCCATATCCACTGCCAGTCTTAGACGAACCTACACGGTCACACCAAGATTTCGTAACATATCGGATTCTCAAGATAATGCTCACCAATACGTTTGTTGGACAAACAAAATGGAATCACATGAGATTAGATCTCACGACATATGTTGGACATATGGCCAAGTTGATTAAGTCTTAATCCAAGAGGGAGTTTGAAAGAAAATATGGCTTAAGAATTAACTTGGAAGAATTTATATAAATAGGCAATTCTGCAGTCAGAATAAGGTTAGTTCGAACTAACTATATCAGTGCGTTCGAACGGACTTATTCGTGATAAACAGAAGTAGGTTCGTTCGAACGAACATTTAGGTGCGTTCGAACGAACTGGGTTCGTTCGAACGAACTATGTTAAGTGCGTTCGAACTGACATGTTTCCTATATATATAAAGTTCTGATTCCGGAATTTGACCTAAGTTTTTCTAGGGTTTTGAGCCGTCGTTTCTCTTTCCTCTTCCACAGAATTCCAGATCAGATCTGGTGAGATTGAGAGGGAGATTCGAGCAAGGATCTTGAGAGATTGATCGTGACGGCGACTAGAACGGCGTTGGCGATTTCCGATTGGTCGAAATCAAGGTGGACACGAGTAGAGGGATTGCACGAGCGATTCTTGGAGAAGGTTCACGGATTTGGAGAAGTAATCGACACGTACTAACTTGTACGAGGTAATTATCTCCAACTCTTCCTTTTTCGTTGGTTTTAGGGCGTGATCCAGGGTAGAATTAGGTTACGCATGCGTGAATAATTCCGCTGCACACTATGATAATCGTGTGCGTAACCCTACACAATTCTGCCACAAACCTGACACTTGGGTCCTCTGCCTCGTCCCCTTCCACGCCCACGACCCGGATTTGGTTGATATTGCTGAAGAGGATTGTTTGTATTTGGTTGATTTGGGACTTGATTTTGAGAGAAGTACGGACGTGGATGATTTTGTGGGACTGAATATGCTTGTTGATAATGAGGTGGGCCATATCGAGTAAAGGAAGTGTTGGAATAGGATGGATTTCCAGATCCTGCGGATATTTGAGGATGAGCCTGAACTGCATTTATAAGAGGAGTGGAATTTTGTTGTTCGAGAAGGGTTTCGTGACTGCGGAGATATCCACTGAGTTCTGCAAGAGGAATGGGCTGAGAGCGAGTTGTAACTGCTGAGACAAAGGAGTTATATGCAGAACCAAGACCATATAGAATAGCTAAGGTAAGATCTAACTCACTGACCGGAGACCCAATTGATGCTAGTCTATCAGCGATAGATTGCATCTGCTTTATGTATTCATCACAGGTGAGTGAGTTTTTCTTAAGTGTTTGAAGTTTGGCTTTTAATTCCATGACATGAGCCATGGTTTTGGAAGTGAAAGTGGTATGAAGGTTTTGCCAAAGTTCAAAAGACGTTTTGCAATTGAGAAATTGAGACAAAACAGATTCAGTGAGAGAGGATATTAGCCAACCGAGAAGAAATTGATCTTGACGGCGCCATTGATGAAAAGAGGGATTGAGAATAGAAGTGTTGTTATCTGAAGATGGAACAAACTGAGATGGTGGTTGAGAGGTTCCATCAACATATCCAATAAGATCATAAGCAAACAAGATAGGCTGGATCTGGGATTTCCACAGTAGGAAATTAGATGAATCGAGCTTAAAGTGTATTTGATGAGTGAATGTGATCGTGCGATCATCTTGAGAGAAAAGGGGAGATGGAGAATGAAGAGGAGTATTAGTGGGGGTTGGGGTGGTGGTGGTTTGCGCAGAATTTGGATCTGCCATGGGAGAGGATCAAAAGAAAAGCTTAAGCTTTAATGGGGCTTCTGATTGTTAAATTTAATGTTTTTGTAATATTATTTATTTTGGTTTATTAGCTTAATGTGTAATAGTTAATATGTGTCCCCATGTGTATGTGTATGGAAGATGTGTAACAAAAAGACTTTTGGGATGTTTGGGTTTTGTGTCTCTGCCAGAGATCAATTCTCAAGACAACCACAATATCATCTATTTTCGTGTAGAAGTAGAAAGAGGGAAACTATCCCCACTTTATAACTCTTGTTTGTGAGTGTCTCAGGTAGAGGTAAATAATACCCACCTATCTCTAAGAAAAATACCCACCTATCTCTATGAAAAATACCCTGCGTATTCCTCTGAAAAATCTCTCTCACTAATTCACCGAAAATACAAGATCTAAACTCACTAACTCCAACAAATTGGTATCTAGAGCTAAGGTTGCAAGGAAAATCGAGTTTGTAGAAGAAGAAGAAAGAGGAGATCACCATGGCCAACCAAGGAGGTGTGCTTGGGCTTCCATTATCTTCACAACTCATTTTCGATGGTGAGAACTATGATTATTGGAGTATTAAGTTGAGAACTTTGTTGATCTCAAAGGATCTATGGGAAATAGTAGAAGAGGGGTTTGAAGAAATGAGTGCACACAAGGTGCTCGATGAAATGACCAAGAAGGGAAAAGAGAAAGAAGATGAGTCGAGTAAATTAGAATACAAGGAGAATAAAAAGAAGGATGCGAAGGCGTTATTCTTGATCCAAAATGCAATTTCGGATAAACTATTTCCGAGAATTATTGGGGCGAAAACCTCAAAAGAAGCTTGGGAAATTTTGCAAAAAGAATTTCAAGGAAACGAAAAGGTTAGAACCGGGAAACTCTTGACTCTAAAAAGAGATTTCCAAAATTTGATTATGAAAGAGAATGAACTTCTTAAGGATTATTTCTCTAAAATCATGGAATTGGTAAATCAAATAAGAAGCTTGGGTGAGGATTTAACCGACAAATCGGTTTGCGAAAAAATCCTAATTAGCCTTTCTCCCAAATATGACAACATGGCCTCTATTATTGAAGAAACCAAAGACCTCTCCACTATAAGTGTTCATGACCTAATGGGTTCTCTAGAAAGGCATGAGCAAAGATTAAATAGGGATGCCGAAAAATCTCTCGAGAGTGCATTCCAATCAAAACTCACCGTTTCTAAACCACCAAACCAAAATACCATAAAGGGGGAGTCTTCCCGTGGGGGTTATTACGGTAGAGGAAGAGGGCATTATTCCAATAGTGGCAGGGGATTATTAGGAAGAGGAGGAGGTAGAAATAATTGCCAAAACAACCAAGCAAAATGTAATATTTGCAAAAGGGCTTCTCATCTTGAAAAAGATTGTTGGTTCAAGGATAAACCTCAATGTCATAATTGTAAGAAATTTGGGCATCTCCAAAAAGATTGTCGAGTTCGAAATAACGAACAAGCCAACTACACCGAAAATAAAGAAGATTACGACAACACATTTTATGCGTGTCAAACGGCCTTGGAGACAAAGAGCGATGTATGGTATGTTGATAGTGGTTGTAGTAACCACATGACCGGAATTGAATCGGTCTTCACCGAAATTGATGCGACCGACACTACTCAAATTACGATGGGTAATGGTGCGGTTGTCCAATCAAGAGGAAAAGGTACAATCGCCGTTGAAATGAAAAATGGAAGAAAAATCATACGTGATGTGATGTTTGTGCCGGAGTTGACACAAAATTTATTGAGTGTGGGACAATTAATCGAGCATGGACACTCGGTACATTTTGAAGGTGAGAGTTGTAAAATCTACGATACATCGAAAAATGGAAGTCAAATTATGACAACCATAAAAATGGAGAAAAATAGAAATTTTCCACTCGTTCTTAAAAATGCAAAATCGATGGCATTAAAAGCGGGTGTTGAAGATGTGTCGAGGTTGTGGCATAAACGACTTGGCCACGTAAATTTCGAAAGCTTGAAATTGTTGAGTAGAAAAAATATGGTGTACGGTTTGCCGAATATAGAAGACAAGGGCGATGTGTGTGAAGCTTGCGTGCTCGGTAAAATACACCGAGAACCATTCCCAAAAGAACGGGCTTGGAGAGCAACAAATCCTTTGGAGCTTGTACACACCGATGTGTGCGGTCCAATGAAGCAACCTTCACAAAGAGGTAATAAATATTTCATCACTTTCATCGATGATTATTCAAGGATGTGTTGGATTTATTTCATGAAACAAAAATCCGATGCATTCTCAATCTTTAAAAAATTCCAAAAATTGGTTGAGCGGCAAAGTGGCCGATTGATTAAAAAATTGAGAAGTGATCGAGGTGGTGAATATAACTCCAACGAGTTTAATAAATTTTGTGAAAACCTTGGAGTTGAAAGGCAATTAACCGTAGGGTATTCACCGGAACAAAATGGTGTTGCCGAGAGAAAAAATAGAACCATAGTAGAAATGGGAAAATCTATGTTGGTTGAAAAAGATGTCCCGAAAAGTTTTTGGGCCGAAGCGGTGTACACGGCGGTTTATTTATTAAACCGGTGTCCGACCAAAGCGGTTAAAGACAAAACACCTTTTGAGGTATGGTCCGGTGGTAGAAAACCATCGGTCAATCACTTGCGAATTTTTGGTTCGATTTGCTACGCACATGTCCCGAAAGAAATGCGAAATAAACTTGAAGAGAAAGGTGAAAAATGTGTTTTTATGGGTTATAGTTCTCAATCGAAGGGCTATAGACTTTGGAGCTTCAAAAGAGAAAAAATTATTACAAGTCGCGATGTAATTTTTAATGAGAAAGATAAATGGGATTGGAAAGAAAAATGCGTAGAAAGTGTACCGATAGTGATACATGAAAAGAAAACCGAACCGCAAGTAGATAAAGATGAAATTCAAAATTAATTTGAAGAAGAAGAAGAAACGACGAATTCTCCATCCGTGAATATGGAGCCGAGTTCCTCAAGACCGAGCTCAACACCGGTAAAAATGAGAAGGTTAAGTGATATTTATTTGCGATGCAATTTTTGTGTTGTTGAACCGGAGAATTTCGAGCAAGCGGTGAAAGACGAAGTGTGGAGAAAAACGATGAATGAAGAAATAATAATGATTGAGAAAAATCAAACTTGGGAGTTAGTTGAAAAACCGAAAGAAAGAGTTGCATTTTCCACCGCGGAAGCCGAATATGTGTCGGCAAACGAAGCCGTGAAACAAATAGAATGGTTGAGAAAAATATTAGTAGATATGGGGGAGAAACAAGAAAATGCCACGATTCTATTTTGCGATAATAAATCCGCGATAGCGATGTCAAAGAATTCCGTCTTCCATAGCCGAACGAAGCATATCAAGCTCAAGCACCACTTTATTCGAGAAGTGGTTGGAGATGATGAAGTTCTTATCGAGCACGTGAAAACCGAAAATCAATTGGCGGATGTTTTTACCAAAGCACTTCCAAGTGAGAAGTTCATTCGCTTTCGAGAATTGATGGGCATGACGAGCAAAAACATTAAGGGGGAGTGTTAAATTTAATGTTTTTGTAATATTATTTATTTTGGTTTATTAGCTTAATGTGTAATAGTTAATATGTGTCCCCATGTGTATGTGTATGGAAGATGTGTAACAAAAAGACTTTTGGGATGTTTGGGTTTTGTGTCTCTGCCAGAGAGCAATTCTCAAGACAACCACAATATCATCTATTTTCGTGTAGAAGTAGAAAGAGGGAAACTATCCCCACTTTATAACTCTTGTTTGTGAGTGTCTCAGGTAGAGGTAAATAATACCCACCTATCTCTAAGAAAAATACCCACCTATCTCTATGAAAAATACCCTGCGTATTCCTCTGAAAAATCTCTCTCACTAATTCACCGAAAATACAAGATCTAAACTCACTAACTCCAACAAATACCATGTAGAAACTTATAATAATAAAACTTAATAACTAAACCTTTTGTATTTCACTGAATAATGTTACAATGATGATTACTCATATAAATACAACGCAAAGGAACAATGGGAATATTTCCTTATAACTAACCCTATTAATCAACGACACGTCGCCATACTAGACTGTAGCTAAAAACAAGATGAAAAACATCTCCAGTAATGGATACAGACTGGAGTTATCCAGTGAATACTAACACGGTATACGAGTCAAAACTTCCCCGGGACGCGGAGGCTACATTCGTAATTTGCACATTTCGGACGTGGTCATGGATAATGTGAAAATAGCCATTAGAATTGCGGGAAATTACGGGGAGCATCCCGATGGAAATTACGACGAAAATGCTCTTCCGGTTGTTAGTAGGATTACTATAAAGGACGTGGTCGGGGTGAATATTGGCTTTGCGGGTTTGTTGGAGGGTATTCAAGGGGATAATTTTAGTAATATTTGCATGATGAATGTATCGTTTGGAACTGTGAAATCGAGCCCGCCTTGGAATTGTTCTTATATTGATGGATATAGCAATTTGGTTTCGCCCGAGTTGTGTAATGCTTTGAATCAAGTACCCGAACAAGCGAAGGATTGCTACGATGATGAGATTCTGGAACAAGAACCACAAAAGTCTTGCGCCAATAGGTTGCTCGGTACGTTTTATAATTTGGCATCGATTTAGTTTATTTTAGCGTGGTTGTGCTATTTTAGCGTGTTCATTTGTCTAGTGCTAGTTCCATTCTTGTTATTTTATTCAGGTCGCATGAGTTTGTATATAACTTGAGGAAATTGGTTGTTGTTAATGTTGTTTATTTAATTAGTGTGTAATATATATTGTAGTTTTCTTTGAAACAAACAAATAAGAAGGAAAAAGAGCTGGAAACTTGAATCCATGATAGACTGACAGTAGATTTGTGAAGGAAGAAGTTATTTGGGGGTACGGGTCCAGCACGGACCCAACCAATGGGAGCATTTTCATTAAGTTCATAGACCGTCGATGAATTCATTATGAACCCTCTTCTAGGTAAAGGTATGTATTCTTGCGATAAGGAATAGATAACATCGAGTACTAAATCAAAAATCTGATTGAACGATCGATTAAAACGAACACAAAATGATATAATTAACTGTACAAAAGTCGAACAAATAAGTGTAAACTAACTGAAGGAATTTGTCAGTGAAGTTTCTTCAGATATAAGATCCACTTGAGAAAGAAGTTCATTATCATAAGAAGCCACAAAATCATCAAAGGGTTGATCATAACTCGCTAATCCTCCAAAGCTTAGTGACGAGAGCTTCGGCATCTCCTCACTTCCCTCCAAGATATGCACAACTTGTCTCATGGTTGGCCTAGTTGTAGGTTCGGGATGCGAGCATAACAAGCCGAGTTTAAGCACCAACTCTGCTTCTTTCTCGTCAAACCGCCCCTCCAATTTTGGATCTATGGCCTTGATGACACTTGATTTCTTCCAATAGTCCAAGACTGACTCGATCAAACCGGGTGCATCCTCTTTTGTAAAATCCATGGGTCTTCGAGCACAAGTAACCTTAATCAATCAGTAAGCGAGTGTTACAAACCTTTTTTTGTTTCAATTACGTTAGCTATTATGGTTCTTTTATTAAGAAAAATGATCAACCTCTAGAAGGAAGATCCCAAAGGCGAATATGTCACTAGATGTTGTCGGTTTGCCTGTTCGGTTGATCTCTGGCGCGATGTAACCTACATAACAAGGGCTTTCGATTAGGACAACAAGAGAAATTCACGACAACTATTAATTATTTTTTGAACTACAAATGCAATTAATTCAGCAAATACGAACCTAGAGTGCCAACGATATGTGTGGTTTGCGGATTGCTTCCATGGTCGTACAATTTTGCAAGACCAAAATCACTTAGTTTGGCATTGTGTTCGCTATCTAGTAGAACATTACTTGCCTTGATGTCTCTATGTATGACGACTTGGTCCCACCCTTCGTGCAAGTACAGAAGACCGGTCGCCACACCATTAATGACTCTAAACCTTTCATTCCAACTTAGTGATGGTTTATTTTCACCAAAAAGAAACCTGTCAAGACTACCATTCACCATATAATCATAGACCAAAAGAAGCTCGTCCTGTCGCTGGCAATAGCCGAGTAACTGAACCAGGTTTCGATGCCTTAACCGACTCAAACTCACAATCTCTGAGACAAACTCTCTCACTCCTTGTTTTGAGTAATATGAAATTCTCTTCACCGCAACCTCGGTTTTTGTTTTTGGCAATGTTCCCTTGTAAACCCGCCCGAACCCACCAGACCCGATTAGGTTTGATTCCTTGAATCCTTTGGTTGCATTATAAAGATCTCTATAGGATATCCTATGAGGACCGTACTCTAGTTCCCATTCTTCTTTTATCTCTGCAAATTTCTTCTTACGCCTGAGGTAATACAAGAAACCAGGAACTGTGACAGTTACCAAAATCACTCCAACAAGAGACAATGTTACGATTGGAACCACCGACGATTTCCCATTTGGATTTTGGGAAATCATTAGTGGAATTGATGGAAGTTTTGAGACATTCAGGGTTGGAGCATTTTCATCGAGGCTAAAGCTCCACCCTAGCACACAATGCAACCCAGAACCCGCACCTGTCGATGCCGTGAAACCCACATACATTTCATCAAGAATAATATCTGAAAAGTTGACTATACTTGTCACAATAGGAAATGCAGGTCTTGGCATTTTAATTGGTCCGATTCGGACTTCAAGCCTCATATCATTGCTATAGTAATTGATCCAAACTTGCATCAAGTCCCCACTAATTAGCATCAAATTTACAAAATTACCCGTTATGTTATAATACCCGGCCGTAGTTGAATTAGAGGATATCAATTTGTTCACATTTATTCCAACATGATTATCATCTATATCTTCGAACTCTATAGATTTTACCGTGTCAAGTTCAACTGCAACCAAATGATTGCTCGAGTTACCATTGTTGGAACTATTTAAAATGCCTAAAAACTGACTAGGCATCGCACTAGGTATATCTTTCCAAGGGTATATTACGAAAGTGAGGCCGTGACCGCTCACATCGGGGTATTGAGGAAGTATAGCGAATACAAAGTTTGTCGAGAAAGATAGAGAAGCATTGCTAGAAGGATTCTTGAAATTGATAGGATTTGGATAGAATGCTTGGCCTAATGCCTGCTTTGTATAGTTAGTTAGAATTAAGAGTCCATCAGAGGTGATCTGGGCGAGTTCGTTCAGGTTTAAGTTTGTGTTGGTAAATCCATTGAAGATGAATTCATTGGAAGTGCTGTTCGAAGTGGTAATTAGGGTTTCGAAGATTGTCAGAAAGAGAAGGTATCGCACTACGACTAAGAGGCCATGTTGAGTGCAAGGCATTATTTAGTGCCAAATTCCGGTTCAAAGTTCAAAAGTTTTACGAATTATGGTTCTCTAAGATTAAATGATATTGCGAGTTACCGTCGAAGCCCGTAATCAAATCTAGTTGAAGAATGAGTAAATGTGAATATGAATAATCAGATAAAACAAAAATATACGATGAACAAGATACAACTCAAGATGTTCTTTTTTGTTTTTGTTTTGTAAATATAGGTAGGCGGCATTGCCTACACGCGGAATAATCTATGCTAAAATATTTTTTTCTTTCTAATTGCAATTTCATATATATATTTTCTATTTTCCCAATTCATTTACAAAATTTTAATATTTTCTTATTCAAAATGGAAAACAAGGCAAGATTTCTACACATTAGATGGATGGGTTCCATCGAAATCGAACTTAAATGTTACTCATAGCAATCAAGCACGTGAGCAACATTTTGAACTTAATGAGGTGTCAAGCAAATTTCACCCAAAATCATATCAAACCAAATTCAGTATTTTCCAATATAAATGGATTTCTTTGTTTTTTTGAGAAAAATATATAAATGGATTTTGGAAAGGATTAATTTCAAGAAACTAAGAAGTAGAAAATATAATAGACTTTTGATATGATTACCTCATCATCGAGTAAGCGTTAATCTTCAGCCGAAACACCATTAGAGACCTAGTACTTAAAGAATTGTCTCTCTCTCTCTCTCTCTCTCTCTCTCTCTCTCTCTCTCTCTCTCTCTCATACACACAGACAAGATAAATACCCCCTTTCTAAGAGACAAGTTTGCAGCTAAATATATATACTCTTGATGAATTCATAAAGAAATTGAAATTTTAGAGTGGAATAAATAGATAAATGTTAAAATCTCAACTCTTCATAAAACATAAAAAACTCGAAAAATTGAATTAGTTCTTCTTATCGCGAAATTGATCTTCAACGGATCTGGACAATTTTGTTTTCTCTTTGATGAATGGCTAAGAATGTCAACATATTTTTGTTTTCTCTTTGATGAAATCATGAAGGGTTAAGATTGTCAACATACAGCTAAAAACTTGCTTTAAGATAACATTATTATATAATTCATAAGATTGCATCATTATATAATTCATAAACTATAGAGTTGAAACATCCCACAATTAATTAGGAATTAAGCACCTCTCTCTCAAGACTATTGTACATTACTGAGCTCAATTATTATCTTAAGGAAAACAATTTACTAGTTAAATAACCAAAGATCATGTCAATCATGAATACATTTGATAAATAGGCTGCATTTTCACAGGATTGAGTCTAGATTCACTAGTGCAAAGAGGATGACACCACGTATATGTGCATAGTTCCTGAAATTTTCAATTTATAATTTAATGTGTTCATTGACTTGAAAAATGAAGGTAAAGGGCACATTAATTAGAGTTGACTAAATAATTAATCAAAAAAAAATTAGAGTTGACTAAATAGCTTGATCCTAAATTAGTCCCACCAAACTGTATCACCATGATCTCGGGAAAATACTCAACACTGTTAACTATCACAACATTGTTTGCTTACCACAGCATTACAGTTTATTAGTCAGTGAGAATGGTAAAATTCACATCGATTGAAGTATCGTAATGAGCATACCGCATGATAATGTAATTCTTATTACAAATTTAGAACAAAACTAAATCATATATCGACAACAATCCTTTATTTTCCTTTTCTCTGTTTTTATTGATCAAAGAAATTTATGTCAATACATTCAAAATTTCTCCTTGATCTTCTTGAAGATTTGTTCGGTAATAATTGCGCCGTTTCCATCGTCCTTTTGATCTTGAGATATGTCTTTCGGTAGAATGCGGTGCCTCTCGAAACATTTTCCAATGAAATTAGTGAACCAATTTGCTATCCATGCTTCTGCTTTCGCACCATACACCAACCTCTGTATTTTTCACGACCACATTGACCTATCTTGCACATATACGTTAGATACATGTATCGTAATTTGTATGCGATACGATACTAATAAGATGCGATAATTGTTAAATGATTGAAATACGAGACATTCATCACATTCTGTTTGTTTTGACAAGAATTACAACTTTTTGTAAGAACGAACTACTCTAAACGACACAATAAAGAAATTAGGAAGAATTATTCGGGAGTGAACTTTGATACGAGATAGATGGATAGCACCGAAGCAAATTGGGCATGGCTGATACAGTGCGTACAATCTGAATGTTCAATCTTCCAAAGCTTCTTACAAGCCTGAAATTATTAAACTCACAATTACAGTACAAAACATATAAAATAGAAATATAACCTGAATGATCAAGCGAAGGATTGCTATGATGATGAAATTTTTAAACAAAAATAAAAAAAGTGGTGCGAAAAGAGGTTGGTTGATACAATTTCCAATTTAGTGTCAATTTAGTTTACTTAGCGTCTGTGCTATTCTAGCGTATTCGTCTAGTACTAGTTTATTCTTGTAAGTTCAATTAGGTTGCTTGTTATTTAGTGTTTGTGCGATAACTGGTTGCTTGTACCCATATTTAATTCACGTGATCAATTAAATCTAAATCATTTTTTTGAATGATATCCGACAAACGATCGCTTTTGTTACTGATACTTAATTTTTTGATGTCAATGAAGATCGAACCCACAATCTTTCACAACATATGGTTTTTTGTGCATCACACTCAACCAACTAATCTAAATCATCGATTGGGTTTTTCTTTTTTGAATGAAGCAGTGTACTCAATGATATTTTTATATAATAATTACAATAAATTTGTTCATTTTATCCTACTTCAACGTGAATTACAATTTGAATCAAATTTTTTTTTTTTTGAAAATTCATTGGAGAAGACTTAATATCCTCCATCCAATTTTATATTTGATGCTATAATAAGTTTTTACATTGTTATGCATTTTCTTTTCAGCCTGTATAAAATCTTCTTCCTTTCTTTATTTTTGGGCTTTATAGAAATACAGCCCACATCCCCTTTTTTTCCCAATGACCCAAAACGTAAATATCTTTTGGGCTTTATAGAATCAATTGCTACATAACTCTATTCAACGTGAATTACAATTTGAATCAATTTGGCTCGACATAAGCAACATCTCGAAACTATTATCCATCCTCTATGTCGTAATAAATCTTGCGTTGGTATTATTTTCCTCGTCCATTTCCACGCGAACGTTTGGAGCTTCAAGGAATGCCATGATGCCTCACACGTCCCTCCCCTTATAATTGCATTATACACAATCATTGCCGAATAATTCCCGTCGTTCCCATCTTTCTACGTGAACTGATCGCCTCTTCCTCGTTGATCAAAGACATGTTCTCCCTCATGCATCTTTTCTGGTTAACGGTCTCATTCGAGATCCCTTGATGTAGCTGGTCATTAGAATCCTGTTATCTCTCTGCTTGTTCGAGTGCGAGTTCGTCATCTCTGGCAAGTGAGTACAACACTCGAGCAGAATATTTTAGTATTCCACATCCCCAATCCGTGTACCAGAACAGTACACCTCCCCTGCCCCGATTCCACTTGGTTCTCGTTATAAAGAACGGCGTCATTCGCATAGTCCCGACCATTAACCTCGATGTATTTATCGCGTTTCTAATTTGTATTGTGTTTGCAATTGGATAGTAAAACTCAGAAGTCATATCCTTGAATAATGTTTCCCCGGCATTTTACTTTTTTCGGCTAACATATTGATTCCCAATTAAGTAGTTCAGTCCTTTATTCTCACCCTCAATTCCTTTCCACAGAAAAATATATTTCATCGAATTGATTTCACTTATTACCCATTTGGGACATACCAGCTACTCTACTTGAACCAGATCACTTAGACCGTTCCCCTTACCCAAGCGCGTGGGTTTCGTGAGGGGTCAACACCTGAGCGTGCTGGATTTACATGAACATCGCGTACAGTTGCTGCCCGGCAACCGACTGGATCTGGAGTGATCTGCTTGTATTTGACTCAGAGTTATCTAATGTGGTACATGAAATCTTTTCCGCGTTTCATACAAGTACACATATGACATAACCCAATCGTCATTACAAAGGCATTAGATGTTGAAATTTGCAATTTGCACATGAAATCTTTTCCGCGTTTCATACAAGTACACATGAAATCTTTTCCGCGTTTCAAAGTATTAGATGTTGAAATTTGCAAAACTGATGAACAGTTGGCTGACATATTTACGAAGGCATTATCAAAAAACAAATTTGTGCGTAATCGCGAGATGATCGGCATTACAAAGAAAATGAATTAAGGGGGAGTGTTGAATAATTAATTCATTTCCTTCATGATTAAATTAAACAATCAAGGTAAGTGAATTAAATATTTTTTTTGATCAAAATAGAGTGGGCTCATAAGTCCCACTTCTATTACTTAATTAAACATTAAGTTTTTACAGCCTCTAAAAGGGGTGTGAATAACCCCTATAGTTCCAAAAAAGAAAATAAAAAAAAGCAACAAAAAAACCAAAATAAAATACCAGGAATTTTCAACCCATGAATTACAAATTCCGAGACTCCATTCCCCTCCAGATCCAAAGACCCCGGAGCTCCAATCCCCTCCAAATCCTGGAACTCCAATCCTCTCCATAACCATGAACCCCAATCCCAGGAGCTACATAACCAGGAAATTAAATCCAATCAAATAAGAATCCAGAATTGAGATCCATGGATCCTTTACACCCTCACCCCTTCCGACAATACTGCCTCTTTCATTCCCCAATTATTACCACATCAAAAACCCTGACCTACCTTCATCTTCATCGATCTTCAATAGCTCCATTATTGCACGCTCTAAGTTGGCTCCACTTCGTCATCAAACTCACTCCCCGTCCTCTGCAGTGACCCTCGGTACCGGCTTCTTCGTGTATACCTCCTTTATCATCGTCCAATCTTGGAGTATTAAATCAATTAATCGCCACTCAGATAAGTTTGAGTTTTGAAAAATTCTTATACACCTCTCCTTCCATATGTGAAAAACCACTAACCCCACAATTTGTGTAAATTCCATAGGACTTTGCAGCGAAAAAATCACTTCAAATGGAGCTAAGCTTAGATTCAATTTATTATTCAGTATACCATTAATCTTCAGCCAAAGAGATTGGGCATGAGGGCAGTCATTTAACAAGTGTGTAACCGTTTCTTCATTAATCATACATAAAGTGCATCTATTTGGTATTATCCATCCTTTTTTCCTCAGGTTATCCATTGTCAAGATTTTATTTTGAGCAATTAACCACAAGAAAATATGTATTCTACCAGGTAATTTAATTCCCCAAATTAATTTCAAATCCTCTCTATTGATTTCTGATAAAAATTTGTAACAATTACTAACCCCAAATTTTCTTTGTGAGGTACCCTTCCATTGAAGTACATCTCTTTCTCCTGGTACCAGATTAATTTGCTGACAAATTTGACAAAGCTCCTCCAATTGCTGGTCTGCCTCAAAAGATAATGACAATTTAGCATCAATAATGGTATGTATTTCTATCTCTCTTATTTCATCACAAATGTCCTTTAAAGTTAGGTCATAATTTTACACAAAAGAATAAAATTATGGATATTTTTCCATTAATCTCAAACCATTCCAATTATCAGCCCATAGGTTAATTTTAATCCCATTTCCAATATTGAAACTTGAATTCTCTCTAAATCTGCTTAATAGCTTAATTATATCCCTCCAAAAATAGGACATATTTTTATAATCATTATTTTCTAAATTACCCTGGTTTTCCAATTTTCCTACCAATTGGTCCCACTTAATATTTTTTTCTGATAAATTATAATATTTCCAAATCCATTTCATTAACAATGAATCATTAATTTTTTCTAGATTTAAAATTCCAAAACCCCCATTCTCCTTAGGCAGACAACAAATAGTCCATTTAGCCAAATAATAACCTTGATCTTTCACACCTCTCCATAAAAAATTCCTTCTACATTTATCAATTGCCTTAATAACCCATTTTGGGAATTTAAAAACACTCAAGTAATAAACTGATATTGAGGTTAATATAGAATTTATTAATATCAATCTTCCATTAATATTTAGTAATTTTCCTTTCCATCCATCCAATCTTGAATGTATTTTTTCAATTATTTTCCTATACTGCTCTTTTGCTGGTTTTTTGAAATGAAGTGGCAGTCCCAAATAGGTCATTGAAAGTGAGCCAATTTGACATCCAATTTCCCTTGATAAATCCTCCATTAATTTAGTCTCTATATTAATTCCATTAATTTCTGATATTTCAAAATTAATTATAAGACCTGATTCATTTCCAAATATTTCAAGCACTTGTTTGAGTCTCCTAATATTTCCCATAGTTGGCTTTAGGAAGAATAAGGAATCATCATCATAGAATAATACTGGTACAATACCATTTATAGGTTTTTCCAAAAACCCTTTTTCACTTAAACCCTCAATGATTCTAGATAATACACCCATTACCAAAATGAACAAATATGTTGAAATTGGGTCCCCCTGTCTTAATCCCCTCTTTAAGTATATAAATTTCCCTGGTACCCCATTTAGTAACACTCTAGCAGAACCTCCTAACACAGAATTCTCAATCCATTTAATAAATTTTTCCCCAAAACCTCTTGCTTGTAGGATCTTTATAAAAAAAACCCAAGATATAGAATCAAAAGCCTTATATATATCAGCCTTAAATAATAATAAGGGAGTATTAGTCTTTTGAGCTTTGCATAAAACCTCTCTAGCATATGCATAATTGTCAGAGATTGTCCTTCCCTTTAAAAACCCCAATTGCTTAGGATCAATTAATGAACCAATGACCATCTTAAGTCTATTAGCCATTATTTTTGAAAATATTCTTTGAAAAGAGCTCATTAAACTTATTGGTCTATAATATTTAATCTCCATTGCATCATCTTTTTTGGCAATTAATGCTATATAAGAAGTATTATAATTTAATAATCCATTTGTAACCTGATTATTTAATAAATAAAATAATTCCTCTTTAAGAAATTCCCAATTTTTTTTAAAAAATTCTCCATTATATCCATCTGGGCCAGGGGATTTATTAGGTTTCCATTTATCAATTACCTCCTTAACCTCCTCCATTTTAATATCCTGATCCATAAATTCCAAATTTATACTAGGATTTCCATAAATATTTTTTAATTCTATCATTCCACCCACATCAGAATCACTCCTCATGATATGATTTTTGCCCATCAGATTTTTATAAAAAATAAACACTGCCCTTGATTTACCTTTATGATTTTGGTATAAATTATTATTCTCTTTAATCACTGGTACCATTAACTTATTTTTTTTAATAGTGGCATGTAAATGAAAAAACCTAGTATTTGCCTCTCCTTCTTTAATCCACAAATGTTTTGATCTTTGTTTCCAATAAACTTCATTTTCTAACACCAATTTATTATATCTTTCTTTTGATATATTCTTTACCCAATTTTTAATTGGATTTAAATCTCTGACCTCCTGAAAACCTTCCAGCCATTTTATAGTATTTAAACAATTTAATAAATAAATCTTATAATTTCCTGACCTTTGATAATTCCATTCCATTAACCTTTTCCCTAGTGATTCCATTTTAGCATAAAACTCCTCCAAATTCTGTGAAAAAGTGGCTTTCAAATGTCTTATAATAATTTTTTCTGCCTCTCCATTGAGTAACCATGCATTTTCAAACCTAAAGCCTTTAAAAAATAGGAAAAGAAGTATTAGCTTGGAATATAATTGGTCCATGATCTGAAATTGTTTGTGTAATTGAGGATTGAGTAGAATTAGGAAATTCCAAAAACCATTCCTTATTATATATATATCTATCCAATCTTGCTTTAGCAATAGAATTCCTGATGGGGAATATCCCCGGCCCCGGGCCCGCGCAGCGGATATGTAGGCCCGGTCCGATTCCCCGATTCCCGAGATCACGCCACGACTTCGAGGGTACGATGCAAATAGAAGGTTAGATCCATACCAGTTCCAAATTGATGGAACACGAAGGGTTGATCGCTGCCTCCTATTCCTCCGGTCACGTTGGTGACTTTACGCGCGTCCCACACCGTGCGTCCTTCACCGTTCGTTCCCGTTCTTCGATCCTTCGGTTCGATCACAACGGAGAGCCCCAAGTGTTGCTCCTCCACACGTATCCACCTTGAGTCGGAAGACGCCGGACACGGATACACCTGCCTAGACGATGTATCGGTGCACTTGCTTGATCTCGATCGATTCTCTATTAATCTCGCTTCGTGCCTTTTCACTCACAAAAGATCAAATCTGAATTTGCTCTTTTTACTTGTGTCTTGGGCAGAATATTGCTTTGAATTACTTCTGAATTCCTTAGTGAAGATGAGAGAGAAAATCCTATTTATACCTAATAGGATAAGGATTAGCCAAAAGGCATGTATATCCAATATACACCCTTTCACACAGAAAACTGTATGAACCTGTTCAGTATTCTGTCCAGACGAAATTGATAAATTTCTCTGACAGAAACTCAACCAACACGAAAGTTGTAGATAATCTTATTATCTACGCAACCCAATTTGGCCCAGCCCAATTGGAGTTCGTATGCAAAAGTTATGACTGTTTTACTAACTGTATGTCATACTGTTGCACCCTTTCGGTATTTCACAGAAACGACACTTATACTTCGTTCATATGAAATATATTTCTATATGAAGGTTGTAGATAATCTCATTATCTATCTAACCCAATTTGAACCATTCTAATTGGATTTTCCCACTGAAAGTTATGGCCACGAATGTACGACTACATTCGTTTATCCTTGTGTACACTTTTACGGTTGATCCGAAACTGTATTTCTTTCAGTCTCCCACTCAATTTCAGATCTACCTAAAAGGTACTCATGCATATCCAATACGCACGATTTTAGAGAATATAGCTCGCGTATCAAATACCAAGCTATGCACATCCAATGTGCCGATTTTATGATCAAGCCCGACTTAGTACGACTCGTTGTGTGACCATGTAGGTTCGACTTAACGATGGCAGTAGGTTGTTTCCAATGCCTACAAGCTCATGAGCGGGATCTAGTCACTCCATCATAGCTACCCATGTTAAACGAAAAATGATTGTGATCATTGTGCCTATCTCGAATAGCGGTTACTAGTTCTCTTGTTTACGATATCCGTTAATCAAAAGGCATGGTAATAGTCATCCTTATAATTTGATTAACTACACTTATTCCCCGATTCCGAGTTGAGTTAACAAATTTCAATCGATATTAACCATTAATATCATTGACTGTGGCCACAGTTTTCGTTAATCGACTCATCGAGCGGCGCCTAAGAGATATCTCTTCCTTTCGGAATAAACAATTCCTATCTTGGAGACTCACATTGAATTCCGTGTTTCGGACAATACCCAATGATGACCCTTTTAACTCCCTGTTACGGTGAGCGTAAGATCATATCAAAGCATTGTGTTACGCACGTAACGCAATCAATGATCCCCTCAAGTATGAAGAATCTAAAACCCCATCCGTCGCAAGTCCATCTATAATGACTAAACCATGTTATGGTCTCGCGGCTTCGGTCATATCCAATACATGTAACCTAACATATATCTACGTTCCCGATTCGACAAACTCCTTTGTCCCATGATTAGCAAAACATAATCATCTCCTCGGCAAACGTACTAGTGTACGCGTTCAGTCTATTATCTAATAATAGAAATGCTTCTCTCTTAAGCAAGCTGATCCGCGACTAGGGATGTTTAGAAATGACACTTTAAGTGTGACGGTTTCGCTGCACATGGTCCTCAACCATGTCGACGTCCACACAAGTTCAAATCAAGGTTCATGTAACAATCATATTACACAACCCAGCACACAATTTGCATATAAGATAGATGCAAAAATGAAAAATTTTAAAATTCTGAAATTGCATTACTATAAGATAAGTTTGGGGTGATACAACGTTTACTAATCTATTAGACTAATCTCGTCCTACGAAACTATCATTTTAGATAACTAACTACTCTCTTCCTCCTCTAGGTATCTCAAACCTATAGCTTTCGCATGATAATCGTGCTTAGCTTGCGAGAGTGGCTTAGTAAACGGGTCCGCAACATTCCTGTCAGTATCAATCTTCTCAATGATCACATCCTTCCTTTGCAAAATCTCACGGATCAAGTGAAATTTTCTGAGTATGTGCTTGGAGCGGTGATGTGCCCTCGGTTCCTTGGATTGTGCTATTGCGCCCGTATTGTCGCAATACACAACTACAGGTTCCGAGATGCTCGGGACTACACCAAGCTCCGACACAAACTTCTTGATCCAAACCGCCTCCTTTGCTGCTTCGGAAGCCGCAATATACTCCGATTCAGTTGTAGAGTCTGCTATCGTGGGTTGTTTGGAACTCTTCCAAACTACCGCTCCACCATTTAGACAAAACACGTATCCGCTTTGTGATCGAAAGTCATCGACACATGTTTGGAAACTGGCGTCGGTATATCCATTGATGACCAACCCGGATGTCTTTCCACCATAAATTAGAAATTGATCCTTAGTTCTTCGTAAGTACTTAAGGATGTTCTTAACCGCGATCCAATGCATATCCCCTGGATTAGATTGGTAACGCGAAACGACGCTCAATGCATACGACACATCGGGGCGCGTACAAATCATGGCATACATAATTGATCCAACCGCCGAAGCGTATGGAACAATACTCATCGCATTCTTATCTTCGCTCGATGTCGGACATTGAGCTTTAGAATACGATATGCCACTCGACATTGGAAGAAGTCCTTTCTTCGAATTTTGCATTGAAAACCGTTTCAACACTTTGTCGATGTACGTGCTTTGACTCAAGCCGAGTAACTTCTTGGATCTATCTCTATAAATCCTCACGCCTAATATATAAGCGGCCTCGCCCAAATCTTTCATAGCGAAACGAGTATTTAAATACTTCTTAACATCCGTAAGCATCGGAATGTCGTTTCCTATGATCAAGATGTCGTCTACATATAGTACAAGAAATACTACGCGGCTCCCACTAACCTTCTTGTATACACAAGGTTCTTCTACGTTTTTCACGAAATTATATTCTCGTATAACTTCATCGAAACGTATATTCCAACTCCGAGAAGCTTGCTTCAATCCATAAATGGATCGTTGCAACTTGCACACTTTATTCGGACTCTTCGAATCGACAAAACCCTCGGGATGTGTCATGTACACATCCTCTTCTAAGTTCCCGTTAAGGAATGCGGTTTTGACATCCATTTGCCAAATCTCGTAATCATAATACGCAGAAATAGCAAGTAAGATCCGTATGGATTTAAGCATTGCTACTGGAGAAAACGTTTCTTCATAGTCTACACCATGAATTTGTTTGAAACCTTTCGCCACAAGCCGTGCTTTATAAGTGTTTACATTCCCATCCATGTCGGTCTTCTTCTTGAAGACCCATTTACATCCCACTGGTTTAACCCCGGGAGGTGGATCAATCAAGTTCCAAACTTGATTATCGTACATGGATTGAATCTCGGATTTCATGGCAGTTTGCCACTTATCGGAATCTTCGCTTTTCATAGCCTCGCGATAAGATGTCGGTTCATCATCTATGAATTCGACTTCATCGTCATTTGCCACGATAAAACCATATCGTATAGGCTCTTGACGAATCCTACCCGATCTACGAACTGCGCCTTGTGCACTTGACTCCGGATCCTCAACATTTGAGGAAATCGGATCAGCGTTAATCGGTTCAACATTCGTTTGCGGGTCTCGAATTTCTTCAAGATCTATTTCAGTCCCATTCACTCGCCTAGAGATAAAATCCTCCTCAAGGAAGACTCCTCTTCGAGCTACGAAAACTTTATTTTCGATTGGAAGATAGAAATAATATCCTTTTGTTTCCTTAGGATACCCGACAAATAAACATTTTTCAGATTTGGGTTCGAGCTTATCCGAAATCATTTTTCGAACATATGCTTCACAACCCCAAATCTTAACAAAAGACAACTTTGGAGAATTTCCAAACCACATCTCATATGGCGTCTTATGTACCGATTTAGAAGGTATGCGGTTCAACAAGAAAGCCGCTGTCTCAAGGGAAAATCCCCAAAACAATTTTGGAAGGGAAGTTTGACTCATCATAGAGCGAACCATGTCCAACAAGGTCCGATTCCTCCTCTCGGACACGCCATTCCATTGTGGCGTTCCTGCCGGAGTCCATTGTGGAACTATTCCACAATCTTTTAGATGATCTTCAAACTCATAGCTCAAATATTCGCCACCTCGATCCGATCGAATGGCTTTAATTTTCTTGCCAAGTTGATTTTCAACTTCGTTTTGAAACTCTTTGAACTTTTCAAAGGTCTCCGCTTTAGTACGCATCAAATAGATATATCCATATCTACTATGATCGTCCGTAAACGTAACAAAGTATCGATAGCCTCCTCTTGCCTCGATGCTCATCGGTCCACACACATCGGAATGTATGAGTTCCAATAGATCGTTGGACCGCTCTCCGACCTTGGAGAACGGCGCCTTAGTCATCTTGCCAAGTAAACAAGATTCGCAATTCCCAAATGAATCCAATTCAATTGAGTCTAGCATTCCATCTTTATGGAGTCTAGCAATGCGTTTCTCATTCACATGACCGAGACGACAATGCCAAAAGAAAGTCCGATTATCAACTTTAGAGTTAATCCTTTTTGCATTAACGTTATATATAGACTTATTATTTCCGTGATCGAAATCCAACACATAAAGACCATTTTCTAACAGAACATTTCCATAGATAATAGAATCCTTACATATCGAAAACTCATTATTCCTAATAACGAATTCATAGCCATCATTGGCCAGTTTCGACACACTTATTATGTTCTTACATAATGTCGGTACATAATAACAATTATTTAGTACTAAAATAAGTCCACTAGGTAAAGTCAAATTAACTACTCCTACGGCAAACGCAGCAACTCTTGCTCCATTCCCGACGCGTAGATCGACTTCACCCTTTTCCAACCTTCGACTATTTTGAAGAACCTGCATATTTCGACAAATATGAGTCCCACAACCGGTATCCAATACCCAATTAGTCATAGTTGAAATATTAACTTCAATAACGTTAATACCTGAGAGGCCGGTCGCTGAAACCGCCTTGCCCTTCTTCACCTCCTCGAGGTAAGACTTGCAATCGCGCTTCCAATGTCCAGCCTTGTGACAATGAAAGCACGTCTCATCCTTGGATTTCTCCTTTCCCCTTTTATTCGGCTTCGAACGTTTCTTAGCCGATCCGCCCTTGGACTTTGATCTCTTACGATCCTTATTCTGAATTGTGAGAACATTTCCGGCAACTCTTGCCCTGTTCTCTCCGGACGACTTTAACGTCTCTGATTCAAAATTCTTGAGCATTCCGTGAAACTCAGGGATCGTCTTATCCATCGAATGCATGTGATAGTTAGTCACGAACGGAGAAAACATTGGAGGAAGTGCACACAAGATCAAATCTTGTTGCATAATCTTCGACAATTTCTCTCCTAGCTTCTCAAGACGGTCTATGAGAGCTTGCACCTTCAAAACGTGAGAGCTAACCGAAGACCCCGAAGGCATCTTGCAGTTTACCAACTCTTTGAGCGTACTGAACCGTTCAATACGCTCCTGCTCTTGGAACATTTCCTTGAGCACAACGTCTATGATGTGCGCATCCGAGTCCTCAAACTGCTTTTGAAGACTAGCGTCCATACATGCCAACATGAGGCACGTAACATCATTTGAGTCCTTCTTAAGTTTCTCAAACGCGGCCTTTTCTTCGGCCGTAGCATCGGGGCCCGGTTCCACTAGTTCCGTATCCAATACGTGACTCTTGCCCTCTTGCCTGAGAACTATTCTCAGGTTTCGGTGCCAGTCAAAGTAGTTCCGACCCACTAGCTTATCCTTTTCTAAAGTCGATCTAATCGACATGGTGTTGGTGTTACTAGAAGACATGATCTACAAATGAAGTGAAAGATTGATTACTAACGTTGCGTACTTAACTTATAGGGCTTATATGATGATTATATGATAGTGTTATTTTATCGAATCGATAACCCTCATACCGATACGGGACTCCAAGTCCATAACACTCAAGACCCATATTTTACGATCCTCCCATAAGTGACTATGGCCGACAAATGAGATCTCGATATTTTAGGTAGGATTAAATCCAATCGTATCCAATACGACTCTTGAACCTTTATAGGATTTCGGTGATGGATCGTATCCAATACAATCCCAGTTCCGTGTGTGCATCCTATCTATGCCCCGAACTCCAATCGGATTGGCTTGGACGGTTAAGTCATAACCATATCCATCGTATCGTTCAATTGAACTACTCACGTGCCCGACTATGGCCTGAAACCACGTGAGTCCCCAATTAACGCTTACCACCCGCACCAATATATACAATAGTACGTGCCCGACTATGGCCTGAAACCACGCACTATGTCATATCAATCTCGATGGTTGTGGATATGGAAGGCATTTCCATGACTTAAATATTATGAGGGATCATGCCATTGCATGTTTCTAAATCCGTGACATAATCCAATTATATCACTATCACAAGATTTTCATAAATGCATATGTATTTATTTGGGAGTCTAATTATTCTAAATAATTATCTAATTATATGCTAGTATGATTGATGCCGATCAAATCGATATAAAGAACTCAAAATTCCAAGTTGTGTAGCCAAAGTTATCACGAAAACAAAATCAGCAACCAGAAACCAGTCCGTTGTAACGCAACATAGTCCGTTACAACGGACCTCCAGTATACTTGGCACTCCGTTACAACGGAAGTCCAGTCCGTTACAACGCTATTTATTTCGGAGTTTGGCCAAATTTTGCCAGAAACATGTCCGTTACAACGCAACCTAGGTCCGTTACAACGCTATTTTCTGCAAACTTTCGTCCAAATTTCCAGAGACCAGTCCGTTACAACGCAACATACAGTCCGTTACAATGGACCAACTGTGTAGAGCTCCGTTACAACGGACCCAGTCCGTTACAACGGACTCCAATAGACACCCTAGGCATCCCCGCAACCTCGTATCAGATACAAGGTCCGTTACAACGGACTCCAAGTCCGTTACAACGGAATATGCAGTTTTCACGGTCCTCCTCACACCCCCGCATCCTATACAGGGTCCGTTACAACGGACACCAAGTCCGTTATAACGGAATATGTGTTTTTTCGAAAAATTCTCAATTTCCTGTATCTGCTACAGTGTCCGTTGTATTGATCGATCTCTAGCGAATTTCACTTGTGATTTTAATGGAATTTGACATTCTAAATATGTAACATCATGCAAACGGGTACGAACTTTGATAACCCGTGCGTATATCTAATATACGACTATGATTCGACCCTCGAATCGATGGCGATCGCTCTGATACCACTGATGGGGAATATCCCCGGCCCCGGGCCCGCGCAGCGGATATGTAGGCCCGGTCCGATTCCCCGATTCCCGAGATCACGCCACGACTTCGAGGGTACGATGCAAATAGAAGGTTAGATCCATACCAGTTCCAAATTGATGGAACACGAAGGGTTGATCGCTGCCTCCTATTCCTCCGGTCACGTTGGTGACTTTACGCGCGTCCCACACCGTGCGTCCTTCACCGTTCGTTCCCGTTCTTCGATACTTCGGTTCGATCACAACGGAGAGCCACAAGTGTTGCTCCTCCACACGTATCCACCTTGAGTCGGAAGACGCCGGACACGGATACACCTGCCTAGACGATGTATCGGTGCACTTGCTTGATCTCGATCGATTCTCTATTAATCTCTCTTCGTGCCTTTTCACTCACAAAAGATCAAATCTGAATTTGCTCTTTTTACTTGTGTCTTGGGCAGAATATTGCTTTGAATTACTTCTGAATTCCTTAGTGAAGATGAGAGAGAAAATCCTATTTATACCTAATAGGATAAGGATTAGCCAAAAGGCATGTATATCCAATATACACCCTTTCACACAGAAAACTGTATGAACCTGTTCAGTATTCTGTCCAGACGAAATTGATAAATTTCTCTGACAGAAACTCAACCAACACGAAAGTTGTAGATAATCTTATTATCTACTCAACCCAATTTGGCCCAGCCCAATTGGAGTTCGTATGCAAAAGTTATGACTGTTTTACTAACTGTATGTCATACTGTTGCACCCTTTCGGTATTTCACAGAAACGACACTTATACTTCGTTCATATGAAATATATTTCTATATGAAGGTTGTAGATAATCTCATTATCTATCTAACCCAATTTGAACCATTCTAATTGGATTTTCCCACTGAAAGTTATGGCCACGAATGTACGACTACATTCGTTTATCCTTGTGTACACTTTTACGGTTGATCCGAAACTGTATTTCTTTCAATTCCACCATGTAAATTGCCCACCAAATAAAGACATGTCGATTAATTCCATATTTTACATAAATTCCTTAAAATACGGTGTATTTACATAATCTCTATCAACACCACTTCTCTCCTCCTGTTTTAAGACCATATTAAAATCCCCCAAAATAATCCAAGAAGAATTTATATTCTTTCCATAATCTTTTAATTCCCTCAAAAATTCCACCTTTTCATTCTTATCCACTGGTTCATATACACCAGTCAATTTAATAAATTTATTATTCCATTTACATTGTACTTTAATTGAAATTGAATAATCCCTAATATCCTCAGTAATGTAATTGAAATAATCACCACTCCAAATGACTAAGATACCTCCAGAAGCACCATTACTTCTTTTATATTTAAATTCCCTCAACCTATTCCCACAAATTTCCTTAACCACACTAATATCAATATTTTCCATTTTAGTCTCCTGTAAACACACAATATCAGATTTCTCCCTTAATATATATTTTTTTATTAATACCCTTTTATCTTTATCATTCATACCCCTCACATTCCAACTAAAAATCTTTAGTTTTTTTAATTCATTAATTTCTAGATAGGGATTCATTTTGTGCCACTATTGTGTCACACATCAATTCAGTAATTTTCTTTTTTGTAGGGTCATTAATAATAATTCCCTGCCCCTTTAATATATTAAACACATCAGCTTCATCTAAGAAAACCTTCCCTTTTAATTTCAACTCCTGTATCTTCTCAGATTTCTTTTTATTATTTTTAGATTTTCTAGCAATTAGTTTATCCATATTTTTATATTGCACAATTTGTGCCTTCCGAATTGGTGATGTATAAAAACCATTTTGCTTTGATAATAGCCTTGCACTTCTTCTTTGATCCTCAGCTATTTTCTGATTATCTCCTTTTTTAGTCTCACCATTGTTATTATTATTATTATTAAATTGATCATTATTAATAATTAATTTTTCATTAATATTTCTATTATCCCTCAAATCCATTAAATCACCACTCATAATTTCTTTACCTTTATCTAATATTAGGTCTGTATCTTTTGTGAGGATGCAATCTCCATGATCACCAACAGCTTCCTCATCTTCATTTACTTCCCATAATACCCCTACATCTTCTTCATTAGAAACTACACGGGTAATACTCATATTTCCTTCTCTCTCTTCATTATTAATATCCATTTGATAGCTTTCATCATTAGTTTCATATAACATATCAACTCCATCCCTACAAAATACATCATCCTCCATTTCTCTATCATTAGGAATTAGGATTTTATTTTTTTCTTTTAGGAACCACTGGCAAAATTACCAATTCACCCTTATAAAATTTAATGGTCAGATTTACCCTTTCATTCAAATTCTTTTTCTGGACATCATCCTTCTTTTTTTGTCCTTGCCTAATTAATTTTCTCAATAATTCCATTTCTAAATTGGATATATGAAAAAGATCTCTCCACTGTATACTTTCCACTAATAAACTCCAATTTTCACCCTTAATTATCAAATCATTTGTGTGTCCAAAATGAATTTGGAAATTCTTTTTATGTATATTTCTTTCCTTAACTGCAATAACCACTTTATTTTCTACTCCTTGGGAAACTTTAGGCTTATTTTTTACCCTCCATTCCATACCCTTAATACTCCTTTTAACCCTCCAGAATATTTTAATTTCCTTTTTATTTTTTATTATCCTTGTCTCTCTCAACCTATTTTCTTTTGTCCTCACAGAAATTTTAATCATGCTTCCATCAACCCCTTTAGCCCAAACTTCATTAGGTATGATATCTCCTTTAATTTTTATCACTAATTTTGATATTATCTCTTTTGCCACAGAGAACTTACCAATCTCCATAATGGTCCCAAATGAAGAGATTAATTTTCCCAAAGAAATATGATTACACAGTATTAAAGGAATATTTATCAGGGTAATATTTTGAATTCTCATAATACTATGCTCAGGATTTCCCAAATCTGAAAAGACTACTATTGATTTTTGAGATTCTAAATTTGGAACAGGTACCGGTACTGGAGTTGGAACCGGTACTGGAATTGGAACCGGTACCACTGGTGGTGCAGTAGCTTTTGCTGGAATTTGAACTGGTACTGGAATTGGAACCGGAGCATTTTTTTTTACTGGATTAGGTTTTGTTAATTGTGAGAGGGTTTTTGATGAATTTGATGTAATGTGTGTAATTATTTGTTGGGATTCTTTCTTTTGTGGATTATTTGTTTCTGATGACTGATTTGCACGACAAAATTTGTATAAGTGACCCAATTTTTTGCATTTTAGGCATCTAGGTAGACTTTTTCATGCTGAGATATAGTGATCTTTGGATAAGCATTTGAAGCATCTATTGGTGAAAATATCAAAATTATCCTTACAGACATTTGAAATCTTTTCCACTGTAGATTTTCCCTTTTTTTGCACAAAATTCCATTGATTTTTTTCCTTCAAATTATTACTCAATATTTGAGCATAACTCATTTTCTTTTCATTTAGCATCCCTTCTTCAATCGCCAATTTCACTCCAAGCCTCATCCTCTAGATTAACCATAGTAAGAATTTGACAGATCAATTGAAGAGAATTCTCAAGGTGGTATTAGAGACTTGAATTGCTCTTTCGAGTATATTCTTGTCTCTATTTTCAACCTAAAAGAAAACTCCTAAGCCCGCTACACCCTTTCGGGGCTATGGCCTAGCTCAAACTGATATGTCACCTGAAATTAGAAAGTGAATTAAATATTCAAGAAATATCTCGAAGACACATGAAGATGACTTTATAAAGTCGGTTCAGAAGATCATGAACATTATACACTCTTCTAGTTGTTTCTAGCTAAGTCAATTAGTCTAGTATAAATAGGTGTAGGGGTTGCTATGTAATGTAACATAGAAAGTGAGAGCGTGCCATCATCACAATAGAAAGGAATACAACATAAAGTGAAAGAAAGAGAGAGTGCGAGATTTAGTGAGAGAAAGAAATTAAGAGAGAGAAAGTGAAAAAGTTTGTAAGAGTAATAGTTTGTAATATCTTGTAATAGCAAGTTTAGTGTAATAGAATTAGTGTGTTGAGTATTATATCGCTGCGTAAATTTTAACATTAGAGAGGTATGGTCTACAACACAACAAACCCAGTATGGCACTCCCTTGCTATTAGACTCTTCTCTTTTATCAAGATATTCCCTACACTACAACTTATTTGAAAACAAGTGATGAGAAGGGAGGCTCTCGTGCTTTCAAGTGAAGGAAAATCGTACGTATCGGCTTTCTCTATCGAGCGGTAGTAGGCGCAGTGGACTGCTAGGCATGGGTGACTTCTAGTTCCAGCAGGAAAGTTACTTCTAGGATTTGTAGTTCCGGTAAGAAGGGCAATTCAAACAGATCATAAGAAAATTGTTAGAATTTGGACTTCATTTGATTAGAGATATGGATGGGGTTTGGATTGGGGGATAGATATCAATATCAAATAAATAAGATATTATAATAACTTGGAGAGGGAGACACACAGGGCATTGCCCTTCTTTAAATTTTCTTATAAATTTTTCTCCCTAAATATGTACAGTATACAAAGTAGTTTAAATAGAAAGAATATGCAACCCCTAAATGCACCCTTTCAACCATACATCTTATCTAACTAAATTCTAGATACTTCTATTTGAGTAGACACCTATTCATGTCAAGATACATCCCCTAATTTAATATGCATTTATCATATTTTCACACCTAATTAATTATTAATCCTGTCCCAAATTATTAATAATATTATTAAAAACATTAATTTCAATACTCCCCCTTAATGTTTTTTTTGTTATTTTTTTTTCTCTCGATACTCCCCCGTGATATTTTTTCCATCACGCTCGTCTATTTATTTTAAACTCCTTTTTTTTTTAATCGGTTTTTTTTTTTCGAATCGCCTTTTTTCGCATCATTTTTTTCGAATAACCTTTTTCCGAATCGTCCTTTTTTTTTGGATCGTTTTTTTTTTGGGAAAAATTCTCCTATATCCCTACTAAACTCATCAATTACATATTTGTCCCTCTTAAATTTATAATATCATATTTATCCCTACTAAATATAATTAATGTCTAATTTATCCTTATTAAAATCTACAAATATCAAATTTATCCAATTCTTAAAATTAACATTAAATTAAATTAATTAACTCATTTATTTCAGAATTATGGACTAAAATACCCTTCTTGTAAACATCACTCAAATCCATTAACATAATTACAAATTACCCAAATCCATTAACAAAATACCCCCAAAACGTTTCATCTTCACATCTTCACTGTAGCGACCCAGGCGATTCTTTTTCTTGTGAAGCTTCTCTCAGGCGAGTGGCGACTACCTTCTCTCTGGCGAGTGGCGAGTGGCGAGTGGCGACTACCTTCTCACTGGCAAAGGTTCTCACTGGCGAAGGTTTTTACATATTTTGAGTTTGTTTACTATTATTTTGGGATTGAAGCTTTTTGGTTCTCCTGGATTAGTATAAATTGAGATTTCTAGACCACATGGCCTTTTTACTGTACTTAGTCTCATTGCCAGAAATAAAAACAGGAGCTCCATTCACCCACCTGTCTGCCCCTTTTGTAATTAGTCTCATTTCGTACAAGTATTTTGTACTTCAATATGGTTTCTATTTTTTCAATTAATTTCGAATTTTCGTAATTAATCTGCAATTTAATTTAATTGTGAGTGATAATTGAGGAGTTTCTGGAAGGCGATGAGGTCTCGTTTTTCGTGATGTTCGATGGAGATGTCGCATTGCCTCTCGAATCCGCTCAAGATCATAAACGGGTCGCGGATTTCGATACGGGTCCCAATATCGGTCAGTTTAATATACTGAATTAATTGAATTGAATATGAGACTCGATTTGAAGTTCATATTGATGAATGTTAGGGGGGATGGGAGCGTACTATCCAGCAGCAGTGCTAACTGGAGAACTCCATTCCGTGGTAATGGAGAGGATAATTCGACCTACGATGAAAGGAATGGCTGCAATGGCAGCAGAGGGGTGCATGTTCGTAGGCGTTCTTCTATACGTCGGTCTTATGATCGGGAAGAGATTTGTTTGCCTAAATTAATCGAATATAATGTTCGATTTTCGACGATCCTGAATGCCAAGAAAAACATGATTATACAAAACTCGAGGATGCGGATACAATTTTTGGGGATTCTTCTATACGTCGGTCTTATGATCGGGAAGAGATTTAATTTGTGGAGTTTAATGGGGGTTTATGTGAATTTTGTGAATTTTGTGATTTAATTTGCATATTTTTGGGGATTTAATTTGCAAATTTTTGGGATTTAATATATTCTGTCAAATTGTCGAGTTGGGGGTTTAATTTGCAAATTTTATTTCAGATTCAGGTTAACATATTCTGTTAAATTTGCAAACTTTTCACTATCTCGCATTCTGTTTGGGGATTTAATTTTGTGATTTTTGGTGTCCATTTAAGTTGAATTTCAATAGCAATTTTAATAGGAATTGAAGTTTAGTTGAATTTCAGATTACATTCATCGAATTGGTATTGGAGACTCAAACACATAATGATTACAAAACATCGATATTAAACTCACATTACAACGAATCGATATCGAAAACACAAACACATAATGATTACAAAACATCAATACTAATATCATAATATAGAAAGAACATGCATCTGAAATATCCGAAACTTCAAATTCAACACAAAACTAATATTACAAAACTCACATTATATCATTTTGAATTGATATCGCAAACATATTACAAAACTCAGAAAACATCAACACTAAAATCCAAGCCAGTACAGGCAACAGCGACCTTGGCCAATCCCATGTCGGTAACTAGTAAGCACTTGTCGATCCTGAGCTCTTTCAATCCCGATGCTTTCGCAACAGCCGCAGCCTCCCTGTCTCCAAATCCGGTACAATAGGAGAGGTTGATTCCTCGATTTTCGTGCATGACGACACCAGCGCCTCCTAATGCAGATCAATTAGTCTCATCAAATGATAAACTCTTGCCAGCAGAAGAAAACTAAGAAAAGGAAAGGAAAAATAAGAAATTACTGATCTCAAATTATTAGGGCTTGGAATCGAAAGGGGCAATGCCGTGTCATCCAGCGAGGGACAACTGGACAGGTCCAATGACTGAAGGGAGGTGCACCGCCGGAGAAGGAGGGGTAGGGGTCCGAGGCGCAGCAGCTTAATAGCTATCCGGTATCGCCGTCGCCCCGCTGCAATCACGTCGCGTCGCGCAATCGCCGTAGCCAGCCACTGCGTCGCCCGCTATCGCCGTCGCCCCGCTGCAATCGCGTCGCGTCGCGTCGCCAGAAAGAGGAAGACGAATATCGATTGTATGCCTTTCATCGCTTCCATCGCCCGCTATTGACGTCGGATGAGAAGAATTTTTGCTTCTCCCTCCCCGCTGTTAATTGGTTTGCAGAGTTTGGTTATGTTTGGTTAGAAGAGGGTTTAGGGTTCATAGCTTAACGGGTATAGGATTCAATATTGGATTAAGGAATAATGAAATGAGGGGCAAATTAGTCAATTATGTTAATATTCATTTAAATTTTATTAAATTATTAGATAAGGATAAATTAGATAATTATTGTATTTAGGAGGGATAAATATGATATTATGTATTCAAGACGGATAAATATGTAATTGATGAGTTTAGTAGGGATATAGGAAAAATTTTCCCTTTTTTTTTTTTTCGAATCGCCTCTTTTTTCTTCATCGAAATTGAGTTGCGAAACTTGTGGGAACCCGAACATACCGTCTTGGGTTGTCGTGGCCTTCTCCTACTCCAAATTTCTGCTGAACTCGATAAATCGGTAATGAGTTGTGAAGTTCGTGTGAGCCCAAGTACGTAACCTTCTTGGTTGTCTTGGTGACTCCTTCTTCGACTTCTACTAAACTCGATAATTCGAAAATAAGTTGTGAAGTTCGTGTGAGCCCAAGTACGTAACCTCTTTGGTTGTCTTGGTGACTCCTTCTCCGACTTCTACTAAACTCGATAACCGTCGTTTTTTTATAACCGTCGCTCGGTAACCGCCGCTTGATAATCGTCGCTTTAGATAACCGTCAATCGATAACCTTGGCTCTGGTACCATGTTAGAATTTGGACTTCATTTGATTAGAGATATGGATGGGGTTTGGATTGGGGGATAGATATCAATATCAAATAAATAAGATATTATAATAACATGGAGAGGGAGACACACATGGCATTGCCCTTCTTTAAATTTTTCTCCCTAAATCTGTACAGTATACAAAGTAGTTTAAATAGAAAGAATATGCAACCCCTAAATGCACCCTTTCAACCATACATCTTATCTAGCTAAATTCTAGATACTTCTATTTGAATAGACACCTATTCATGTCAAAATACATCCCCTAATTTAATATGCATTTATCATATTTTCACACCTAATTAATTATTAATCTTGTCCCAAATTATTAATAATATTATTAAAAATACTAATTTCAATATGTCTTTGTTTTTAGGGAGTCAAATCCCCCTGCGCACCCATGTGAGGGAGTAAATGTAAATAGACTGCCGACATGATATATGTTAGTTTCCCTTGAATCACCGAGTTCAATAGAATCGATCTTTCTTCAAAAGATAAAAACCGATTGGGTAAGTCCTCGCCTCGCATTTTTGAAATGCTCGATTAAATTTTTCAATTATCTTTCGATATTCGTTTTTGGGAATCAATTTGTAGTGAAGGGCTAAACCGAGATACTCGATTGGGTAATTCCTCGCCTCGCATTCCAACCTTGCTGCGACTCTTTGTATTGTCCTCTCCTGAACCTCATTCCCCAACGGGAGTACATAGGATTTGTTGAAATTAATTATCATACCCGTTAGCTTCCCCAATTCCTCCAGAATATTTGTCGTTATCATTGATTTGTGGACTGATCTTTTGAAAAATAAGGATAAGTCGTCCGCCAATATCACACAATTTCTCACGTTCGATAATGGCAATGTTAGGACCCTGCTCCGCCCCTCCCGTTCAAATAAATCATTGATTGAGTTATCGGTTTATAAGATAACAACTTAAATTTCTATGGAAATTAAACAATAAAAATAGGCACAATATGTAATTTCTCATGATATATAGTTTAATTTTTTTTTGAAACAAACAAATAAAAGTAAATAGAAAGAAAATAGAAACCATGATAGTAGACGATGCCAACACAAAATCATATAATTTACTTTCTAAAAGACAAACAAATGACTGTAAACTAACTAAAAGGATTTGCCAATGAAGTTCCTTCGGATATAAGATCCACTTGAGACATAAGCTCATTATCAGAAGAAAAAACAAAATCATCGAAGGCTTGATCATAGTAAGCCAATCCTCCAAAACTTAGTGATGAGAGTTTGGGCATTTCCTCACTTCCCTCCAAGATATGCACAACTTGTCTCATGCTCGGTCTAGTCGCAGGCTCGGGATGTGAGCATAACAAGCCGAGTTTAAGTATCAATTCCGCTTCGTTCTTGTCAAACCGTCCCTCCAATTTTGGATCAACGGCCATGGTGACACTTGATTTCTTCCAATATTCCAAGACGGACTCGATCAAACCAAGTATGTCCTCAGTTGTGAAATCCACGGGCCTTCTAGCGCATGTAACCTTAATCAGTAAGGGAGTATTATAAGAACTTTCTTATTTCAATAAATATAGATAATTTAGGGTTTTTTTGTTAAGAAAATGGTGAACCTCTAGAAGAAAGACTCCAAAGGCAAACACGTCACTACATGTTGTCGGTTTTCCTGTTCGGCTTATTTCCGGAGCGATATAACCTACATAATAAGGTCTGTCAGCGAGGACAATATGAGAAATTCATGACATTTGTTAATGATACACTTTTAATGAGGATAAACTTACCTAGAGTGCCGACGATATGTGTGGTTTGCGGATTGCTTCCGTGGTCGTACAATTTTGCGAGACCAAAATCACTTAGTTTTGCATTGTTTCCTCTATCTAGTAGAACATTACTTGCCTTGATGTCTCTATGTATGACGACTTGGTCCCACCCTTCGTGCAAGTAGAGAAGACCGGTCGCCACATCATTAATGACTTTAAACCTCTCATTCCAACTAAGTGATTGTTTATTTTCACCAAAAAGGGACTTGTCAAGACTACCATTTTCCATGTAATCATAAACCAAAAGGAGCTCATCCCGGTGCCGACAATAACCGAATAGCTGAACGAGATTTCGATGCCTTAACCGACTCAAACTAACGATCTCTGAGACGAACTCTCTAACTCCTTGTTTCGAGTAATATGAAATTCTTTTCACCGCAACCTCGCTTCTTGTTTGTCGCAATGTGCCCTTATAAACCCGCCCGAACCCACCAGACCCAATTAGATTTGATTCGTCGAATCCTTTGGTTGCATTATAAAGATCTCTATATGGTATCCTATAAGGACCGTACTCTAGCTCCCATTCTTCTTTTATCTCAGCAAATTTCTTCTTTCGTCTGAGGTAATATAAGAAACTAGGAACCACGATGAGTACTAAAATCACTCCAACAAGAGATAATGTTACAATTAGGACCGCATGCGATTTTCTATCTGGAATTTGGGGAATCTTGTGTGGAATTGATGGAAGTCCTGAGATATTTAGGGCAGGAGCATTTTCGTCGAGACTAAAGCTCCACCCTAGCACATAATGCAACCCAGAACCCGCACCTGTTGATGCCGTGAAACCGACATACATTTCATCAAGAATAACATCTGAAAGATTGAGTATACTCGACACAATTGGAAACGGGGGTCTCGGCATTTTAATTGGTGCGATATGGACTTCAAGCCTCATATTATTGCTATAATAATTGATCCAAACTTGCATCAATTCACCACTTATTAAATTTAGGTTTATAAAACTACCCGTTTTGTTATGATACCCCGCCGTAGTTGAATTCAATGATATCAAGTTGTTCACATCTATTCCAACATGATTATCATCAATATCTTTAAACTCAATGGTTTTTACCGTATCAAGCTCCACCGCAACCAAATGATTGCTTGAGTTACCATTGTTGGAACTATTTAACAGGCCTAAATGCTGACTAGGCATTGAATTAGGTATATCTTTCCAAGGATACATTGCGAAAGCAAGGCCATGACCGCTCACATCAGGATATTGAGGAATTATAGCGAATACAAAGCTCGTGGAGAAAGATCGAGAAGCATTGCTTGAAGAGTTCTTGAAATTGATAGGATTTGGATAGAATGCATGACCTTGTGATTGCTTAGTATAGTTTGTTAGAACTAAGAGGCCATTGGTGGTGATCTCGGCAAGTTCATTTAGGTTTATGTCTGCATTAGCGAAACCATTGAAGGTGAATTTGTCGGCAATGCTGTTTGAGGTGGTAATTAGGATTTCAAAGAATGCCAGAAACAAAAGGTATCGAGCTTCGACTAAGGGGCCATGTTGAGTGCAAGGCATGCTTTAGTTGCACATAAACAAATTTTCGTTCAAAGTTGAATAGTTATTAAATTATGGTTTCTATATAAGGTTAAATGGTATCGCGACTTGCAAGTACAGTCGAAGCCTTTAATCGACTAGTTGTGCACATGACCGATCTAGTTGAAGAAAGAGTAAATGTGTTATGAATATTCAGATAAAAAAATCTAATGAACAAGATAGTAAATACAACTCAAATTGTTCTTTTTCTTATTGCAATTCCATTTTTCTTCTTATTGCAATTCAGAAAGAGTAAATGTTGTGCACATAATTGATCTTTTTCTTCTTCTTCCCATAATTTTTTTTTCCATTTTTCGTTCCTATTTTCAAATTCATTTATAAAATTTCATTCTTGCCTTTTCAAATTACTGTGTGAACCATCCTTGTAATTAAGCGTTTTATTTTAGAGAGAAAAAAGAAAAAAAATGAGCTGCAGGAACATGTTTCGTGCTCTTCTTGCCTTTTCAAACAGGAAAACAAGACAAGCCCTCACAAACTAGATAGGTGGCTTCCATCAAAATAGAATTCACAAGTAATCCAGTGTGGGAGCAACTTTTCAATTTAATTAGATGCCAAAACAAATTTAAGTGCTCCATGATTGAAGAGGAGAAACTAAGATACAGAAAATATAATTCACTTTTGATATGATAACATACCTCGTGATTGAAGAGGAGAACTAGTCTTTAACCCAAACACCATTAGAGGCCTAGTATCATGCTCCATGAATTGGCTCCCACATTCTCTCTCTTCTCCAACACACAATAACAATATATTTAAGTGCCCCCTTTTTTGTGACAAGTTAGTAGCTAATATATACTCTGGAGTCTGGATGAATTCATGGAGAATGGAGGGTTTGGGGCTAACAGAATTTAATTAAAATTTTAGGGTGAATTAAGTAAATAGATAAATATTAACATCTTACTGCGTCCTTATAATGATTAAACAAAGGAACTTCAAAAAATGAATCAGTTCTTATCACGAAAATGATCTTCAACGATTTGGATAGTTTTGTTTTTTTCTCTGATGAATGGTTTAGATTGTCAACATACAACTACAATTTTGCTTTGATATGATATTATTATATAGAAAATAATCTTTAGAGTTGAAAAATCCACAATTAATTAGGAAAATTATGAACTTCTCGTACGACTATTGTACCTTACTACGGACAAGTATGTCATCTTCATTCTAAGCAAAACAATTTAGCAGTTTAAATAAATGTTCATGTCTTTAATTAAATAAAAATAAAAATAAAAGATCATGTAAATCGTTAATAAGCTTGATAATTAGTCTGCATTTTCGCAGTATTGAGTCTAGATTCACCAGTGCAAAGAAGGATGAGAGCACGTATATGTATATAGTTGCTGGAATTTTCAATTTATCATTTAATGTTTCGTTGACTTGAAAGATATATTTATAAAAAGGATAATTTCAGGTATATCCTATGTTGCACGGATACGGATACGGCGATACGGCAATTTTTAAAAAACCACGGATACGGATACGGGTATATAATTTTTAATTTAATATATTTATATTATATATAATTAATAAATAAGTAATAAATTAAATAATAAATTAATAATATTTTTGAATTAAATATCATGACGATAAATAATATCGATCAAACAATACAAGTATGATAAAACTATCATAAACTTGTTCTACAAATATTTTAGAACTAATCTAGAAGTATCCTAGAAGTATCCTATATAATTTATTTAAAAATATTTTGGGCCAAAATATATAATGGGCCGAAGTATCCTAAATGAAGTATCCCAGCCGTATCATGGCCGTATCCTCAGCCGTATCCTGCCGTATCCCCGCCGTATCCGAAAAAAATAAATATTAAAATATTCGGATACGCCACATGGCGTATCCGATACGTATCCGAACCGTATCCGTATCGGATACGCGTATCCTCAGGATACTTCTGAATTTTTGAAGTATCCGCGTAACATAGGGTATATCCCTTCAAAAATTATAAATATCATATTTGTCCCTCTAAACCTTTTTTCATTTCAAATTGATACAAAATTAACATAATAGTTAAACTTAAGGAAAAAATTGTGAAATGACTTTTTTAACCCTGAAATATATTCGAACCAATTAACCCATCTTCACAATCCAACTCGAGTGCTTCTTTCTTCTTCTTCTTCTTCTTCTTCTTCTTCTTCTTCTTCCTAAGACGCTTCTTCAGGATGATTACACAATGTGTTTAGACGTTGGTCTGGTGTACCACCTCACGATGTGCCAGAGATGAACGTTTTGAGTAGAAGTAAGCCGTTCGGTGAGTATAAGGAAGTTAGATGCGGTTTCATCGTGATGTACTAGTGCTCCAATTATTCTCTAGTCCAAGGTATGAATCGAAAAGAAAACTTTCTTAGTATTTATACGATTTGGTGAAAAATTACGTGGTAAAAGATTGGATCAAAATCATCTCAAAAACACGTTATTTGGACTCCTCAGATTGTTAAAAGATTGTTGTGAATCGAAAAACAAACTTTCTTAGTGATTGTAAAATTTGGTGAAATGTTATGTCGTAAAAGATACGATACAAATGATCTAAAAACATGTAATTTGAACTCCACAAGGTGTAAAAAAATTGGTATGAATCGAAAAGAAAACTTTCATAGTATTTGTACGATTTGGTGAAAACTTACGTAGTAAAAGATTCAATCCAAATCATGTCAAAAACACTTTATTTGGACTCCCCAGAGCGTTAAAAGATTGTTATGAATCGAAAATAATTCTTTCTTAGTGTTTCTAAAATTTGTTGTAATGTTATGTAGTAAAAGATACGATACAAATGAACCAAAAACACGTTATTTGAAGTCCTCAAAGTGTAAAAAGATTGCCATGGATCCAAAAGAAAACTTTCTAAGTGTTTTTACGATTTGGTGAAAAGTTACATAGTGAAAGGTTGGATCTAAATCATCTAAAAACACGTTATTTGGACTCCTTAGAGCGTTAAAAGATTTTTATGAATCGAAAAACAAACTTTCTTAGTGATTGTAAAATTTGGTGAAAAGTTATGTAGTAAAAGATATGATACAAATGATCTAAAAACACGTTATTTGAACTTCTCAAAACGTAAAAAGATTGCTATGAATCGAAAATAAAACCTTCTTAGTGTTTGTACGATTTGGTGAAAAATTACATAGTAAAAAATTCGAGCCAAACCATCTAAAAAACACGTCATTTGGACTCCCAGAGCGTTAAAAGATAGTTATGAATCGAACAAAAAACTTTCTTAGTGTCCGTAGAATTTGGGGAAATGTAATGTAGTAAAAGATACGACACAAATGATCTAAAAACACGTTATTTGAACTCCTCAAAGCGTACAAATATTGCTATGAATCAAAAAGAAAACTTTCTTAGTGTTTGTACGATTTGGTTAAAAGTTACGTAGTAAAAGATTGGATCAAAATCATCTCAAAAACACGTTATTTGGACTCCGGGCGTTAAAAGATTGTTATGAATCGATAAACAAACTTTCTTTGTGATTGTAAAATTCGGTGAAATATTATGTAGTAAAAGATACGATACAAATGATCCAAAAACACGTTATTTGAACTCCTCAAACAGTAAAAAGATTGCTATGAATCGAAATTAAAACTTTCTTAGTGTTTGTACGATTTAGTGAAAAGTTACGTAGTAAAAGATTCGATCCAAACCATCTCCAAAACACGTTATTTGGACTCCTCGGAGCGTTAAAAGATTGTTGTGAATCAAAAAACAAATTTTCTTAGTGTTTACAAAATGTGGTGAATTGTTATGTACTAAAAGATACGATACAAATGATCTAAAGACACGTATATTTGAACTTCTCAAAACGTAAAAAGATTGCTATGAATCGAAAAGAAAACTTTCTAAGTATTTGTACGATTTGGTGAAAAGTTAAGTGGTAAAATATTGGATCAAAATAATCTCAAAAACATGTTATTTGGACTCCTCAAATTGTTAAAAGATTGTTGTGAATCGAAAAACAAACTTTCTTAGTGGTTGTAAAATTTGGTGAAATGTTATGTCGTAAAAGATACGATACAAATGATCTAAAAACATGTTATTTGAACTCCACAAGGCGTAAAAAGATTGGTATGAATCGAAAAGATAACTTTCTTAGTATTTGTACGATTTGGTGAAAACTTACGTATTAAAAGATTCAATCCAAATCATGTCAAAAACACTTTATTTGGACTCCCCACAAACTTTCTTAGTGATTGTAAAATTTGGTGAAACTTTATGCAGTAAGAGATACAATACAAATGATCTAAAAACACGTATATTTGAACTTCTCAAAACGTAAAAAGATTGCTATGGATCGAAAAGAGAACTTTCTTAGTGTTTGTACGATTTGGTGAAAAGTTACGTGGTAAAAGATTGGATCAAAATCATCTCAAAAACACGTTATTTGGACTCCTCAGAGAGTTAAAAGATTTTTATGAATCGAAAAACAAACTTTCTTAGTGATTGTAAAATTTGGTGAAATGTTATGTACTAAAAGATATGATACAAATGATCTAAAAACACGTTATTTGAACTTCTCAAAACGTAAAAAGATTGCTATGAATCGAAAATAAAACTTTCTTAGTGTTTGTACGATTTGGTGAAAAATTACATAGTAAAAAATTCGATCCAAACCATCAAAAAAAAGTTATTTGGACTCCCCAGAGCGTTAAAAGATAGTTATGAATCGAAAAAAAACATTCTTAGTGTCCGTAAAATTTGGTGAAATGTTATGTAGTAAAAGATACGACACAAATGATCTAAAAACACGTTATTTGAACTCCTCAAAGCGTACGAAGATTGCTATGAATCGAAAAGAAAACTTTCTTAGTGTTTGTACAATTTGGTGAGAAGTTACGTAGTAAAAGATTTGATCCAAATCATCTGAAATACACATTATTTGGACTCCTCAGAGCGTTAAAAGATTGTCATGAATGGAAAAACTATCTTTCGTAGTGTTTGTAAAATTCGGTGAAATGTTATGTAGTATAAGATACGATACAAATGAAAACACGTTATTTGAATTACTCAAAGCGTAAAAAGACTGTCATGGATCGAAAAGAAATCTTTCTTAGTGTTTGTACGATTTGGTGAAAAGTTACGTAGTAAAAGATTGGATCAAAATCATCTAAAAAACACGTTATTTGGACTCCTCGGAGCGTTAAAAGATTTTTATGAATCGAAAAACAAACTTGCTTAGTGATTGTAAAATTTGGTGAAATGTTATGTAGTAAAATATATGATACAAATGATCTAAAAACCTGTTATTTGAAGTCAAAGTGTAAAAAGATTGCTATGAATCGAAAAGAAAACTTTCTTAGTGTATGTACAATTTGGTGAAAAGTTACGTAGTAAAAGATTCGGTCCAAATCATCTCAAAAACACGTTATTTGGACTCCGCAGAGAGTTAAAAGATTGTGATGAAAGGAAATACACCCTTTCTTAGTGTTTGTAAAATTCGGTCAAATGTTATGTAGTAAAAGATACGATACAAATGATCTAAAAACACGTTATTTGAACTCCTCAAAGCGTAAAAAGGTTGCTATGAATCGAAAAGAAAACTTTCTTAATGATTGTAAAATTTGGTGAAATGTTATGTAGTAAAAGATTGGATCAAAATCATCTCAAAAACACGTTATTTGGACTCCTCGGAGCGTTAAAAGATTGCTATGAATCGAAAAACAAACTTTCTTAATTAGTGATTGTAAAATTTGGTGAAATTTTATGCAGTAAGAGATACGATACAAATGATCTAAAAACACGTTATTTGAACTCCACAAAACGTACAAAGATTGGATATGAATCGAAAAGAAGACTTTTTTAGTATTTGTACGATTTGGTGAGAACTTACGTTGGAAAAGATTCAATCCAAATCATCTCAAAAACATGTTATTTGGACTCCTCAGAGTGTTAAAAGATAGTTATGAATAGAAAAACAGACTTTGTTAGTGTTTTAAAATTTTGTGAAATGTAATGTAGTAAAAGATACGATACGAATGATCTAAAAACACGTTATTTGAACTCCACAAAGCGTAAAAAGATTGGTATGAATCGAAAAGAAAAACTATCTTAGTATTTCTACGATATGGTGAAAACTTACGTAGTAAAAGATTTAATCCAAATCATCTCAAAAACACGTTATTTGGACTCCCCAGAGCATTAAAAGATTGTTATGAATCGAAAAACAATCTTCCTTAGTGTTTCTAAATTTGGTGTAATGTTATGTAGTAAAAGATACGATACAAACGAACTAAAAATACGTTAGTTGAACTCCTCAAATTGTAAAAAGATTGCCACGAATCGGAAAGAAACCTTTTTTAGTGTTTGTACGATTTGGTGAAAAGTTACGTAGTAAAACATTGCATCAAAATCATCTCAAAACACACGTTATTTGGACTCCTCGGAGCGTTAAAACATTTTTATGAATTGAAAAACAAACTTTCTTAGTGATTGTAAAATTTGGTAAAATGTTACGTAGTAAAAGATACTATACAAATGATCAAAAAACACGTTATTTGAACTCCTCAAGCCGTAAAAAGATTGCTATGAATAGAAATTAAAACTTTCTTAGTGTTTGTACGATTTGGTGAAAAGTTACGTAGTAAAAGACTCAATCCAAACCATCTCCAAAACACGTTATTTGTACTCCTCGGATCGTTAAAAGATTGTTGTGAATCAAAAAACAAATTTTCTTAGTGTTTATAAAATGTGGTGAAATGTTATGTACTAAAAGATACGATACAAATGATCTAAAACACGTCTATTTGAACTTCTCAAAACGTAAAAAGATTGCTATGAATCGAAAAGAAAACTTTCTTAGTATTTGTACGATTTGGTGAAAAGTTATGTGGTAAAAGATTGGATCAAAATCATCTCAAAAACACGTTATTTGGACTCCTCAGATTGTTAAAAGATTGTTGTATATCAAAAAACAAACTTTCTTAGTGATTGCAAAATTTGGTGACATGTTATGTTGTAAAAGATACGATACAAATGATCTAAAAACATGTTATTTGAACTCTACGAGGCGTAAAAAGATTGGTATGAATCAAAAAGAAAACTTTCTTAGTATTTGTACGATTTGGTGAAAACTTACGTAGTAAAAGATTCAATCCAAATCATGTCAAAAACACTTTATTTGAACTCCCCAGAGCGTTAAAAGATTGTTACGAATCGAAAAAAATTCTTTGTTAGTGTTTCTTAAATTTGTTGTAATGTTATGTAGTAAAAGATACGATACAAATGAACCAAAAACACGTTATTTGAACTCCTCAAAGCGTAAAAAGATTGCCACGGATCGAAAAGAAAACTTTCTTAGTGTTTGTACGATATTGTGAAAAGTTACGTATTAAAAGGTTGGATCTAAATCATCTAAAAAACACGTTATTTGAACTCCACGAAGCGTAAAAAGATTGGTGTGAATCGAAAAGAAAATTTTCTTAGTATTTGTACGATTTGGTGAAAACTTAGGTAGTAAAAGATTTAATCCAAATCATCTCAAAAACAATTTATTTGGATTCCCCGGAGAGTTAAAAGATTGTTTTGAATCGAAAAACAATCTTTCTTAGTGTTTCTAAAATTTGGTGTAATGTTATGTAGTAAAAGATACGATACAAAATGAACTAAAAACATGTTATTTGAACTCCTCAAAGCGTAAAAAAATTTCCACGAATCGAAAAGAAAACTTTCTTAGTGCTTGTACGATTTGGTGAAAAGTTACGTAGTAAAAGATTCAATCCAAATCATCTCAAATACACGTTATTTGGACTCCCAGAGCGTTAAAAGATTGTTTGAATCGAAAAACAATCTTTGTTAGTGTTTTTAAAATTTGGTGTAATGTTATGTAGTAAAAGATACGATACAAATGAACTAAAAACACGTTATTTGAACTCCTCAAAGCGTAAAATGATTGCCACGAATCGAAAAGAAAACTTTCTTTGTGTTTGTACGATTTGGTGAAAAGTTACGTAGTAAAAGACTGGATCAAAATCATCTAAAAAACACGTTATTTGGACTCCTCAAGTGTTAAAAGATTTTTATGAATCGAAAAACAAACTCTCTTCGTGATTGTAAAATTTGGTGAAATGTTATGTAGTAAAAGATATGATACAAATGATCTAAAAACACATCATTTGAACTTCTCAAAACGTAAAAAGATTGCTATTACTCGAAAATAAAACTTTCATAGTGTTTGTACGATTTGGTGAAAAATTACATAGTAAAAAATTCGATCCAAACCATCTAAAAAACACGTCATTTGGACTCCCCAGAGCGTTAAAAGATAGTTATGAATCGAAAAAAAACTTTCTTAGTGTCCGTAAAATTTGGTGTAATGTTATGTAGTAAAAGATATTATACAAATGAACTAAAAACACGTTATTTGAACTCCTCAAAGCATAAAATGATTGCCACGAATCGAAAAGAAAACTTTCTTTGTGTTTGTACGATTTGGTGAAAAGTTACGTAGTAAAAGATTGGATCAAAATCATCTCAAAAACACGTTATTTGGACTCCTCAAGTGTTAAAAGATTGTTATGAGTCGAAAAAAAACTTTCTTAGTGTTTCTAAAATTTGGTGTGATGTTATGAAGTAAAAGATACGATACAAATGAACTAAAAACATGTTATTTGAACTCCTCAAAGCGTAAAAAGATTGATATGAATCGAAAACAAAACTTTCTGAGTGTTTGTACGATTTGGTGAAAAGTTGAGTAGTAAAAGATTGGATCAAAATCATCTCAAAACCACGTTATTTGGACTCCTCGGAGCGTTGAAAGATTTTTATGAATCGAAAAACAAACTTTCTTAGTGATTGTAAAATTTGGTGAAATGTTATGTAGTAAAAGATATGATACAAATGATCCAAAAACACGTTATTTGAACTTCTCAAAACGTAAAATGATTGCTATGAATCGAAATTAAAACTTTCTTAGGTTTGTACGATTTGGTGAAAAGTTACGTAGTAAAAGATTCGATCCAAACAATCTAAACAACACGTTATTTGGACTCCTCAGAGCGTTAAAAGATTGTTATGAATCGAAAAACAAACTTTCTTAGTGATTGTAAAATTTGGTGAAATGTTATGTAGTCAAAGATACGATACAAATGATCCAAAAAAAAGTTATTTGAACTTCTCAAAACGTTAAAAGATCTTTCTTAGTGTTTGAACGATTTTGTGAAAAGTTACGTAGTAAAAAGATTCCATCCAAACCATTTCTAAAACACGTTATTTGGACTCCTCAAGCGTTAAAAGATTGTTATGAATCGAGAAAAAAAAACTTTCTTAGGGTTTCTAAAATTTGGTGTAATGTTATGAAGTAAAAGATACGATACCAATGAACTAAAAACACGTTATTTGAAACTCCTCAAAGCGTAAAAAGATTGATATGAATCGAAAAGAAAACTTTCATAGTATTTGTACGATTTGGTGAAAAGTCACGTAGTAAAAGATTGGATCAAAATCATCTCAAAAACATGTTATTTGGACTCCTCAGAGCGTTAAAAGATTTTAATGAATCGAAAAACAAATTTTCTTTCTGATTGTAAAATTTTGTAAAATGTTATGTAGTAAAAGATACGATACAAGTGATCCAAAAACACGTTATTTGAAATTCTCAAAACGTAAAAAGATTGCTATGAATCGAAAAGAAAACTTTCTTAGTGTTTGTACGATTTGGTGAAAAGTTACGTGGTAAAAGATTGGATCAAAATCATCTCAAAAAACTATTATTTGGACTATTCGGAGCGTTAATAGATTGTTGTGAATCAAAAAACAAACTTTCTTAGTGATTGTAAAATTTGGTGAAATGTTATGTAGTAAAAGATATGATACAAATGATCTAAAAACATGTTATTTGAACTCCTCAAAGCGTAAATAGATTTCCACGAATCGAAAAGAAAACTTTCTTAGTGTTTGTTCGATTTGGTGAAAAGTTACGTAGTAAAAGATTCAATCCAAATCATCTCAAAAACACGTTATTTGGACTCCCCAGAGCGTCAAAAGATTGTTAAGAATCGAAAAACAATCTTTGTTAGTATTTCTAAAATTTGGTGTAATGTTATGTAGTAAAAGATACGATACAAATGAACTAAAAACACGTTATTAGAACTCCTCAAAGCGTAAAATGATTGCCACGAATCGAAAAGAAAACTTTCTTTGTGTCTGTACGATTTGGTGAAAAGTTACGTAGTAAAAGATTGAATCAAAATCATCTCAAAAACACGTTATTTGGACTGCTCGGAGCGTTAAAAGATAGTTATGAATCAAAAAACAAACTTGCTTAGTAATTGTAAAATTTGGTGAAACGTTATGTTGTAAAAGGTACGATACCAATGATCTAAAAACACGTTATTTGAACTCCTCAGAGCGTTAATAGATTGTTATGAATGGAAAAACAAAGTTTCTTAGTGTTTGTAAAATTCGGTGTAATCTTATGTAGTAAAAAATACAATACAAATGAAAACACATTATTTGAACTCCTCAAAGCGTAAAAAGATTGCTATGAATCGAAAAGAAAACTTTTTTAGTGTTTGTACGATTTGGTGAAAACTTACGTAGTAAAAGATTCGATCCAAACCATCTCCAAAACACGTTATTTGGACTACTCGGAGCGTTAAAAGATTGTTGTGAATCGAAAAACAAATATTCTTAGTATTTCTAACATGTGGTGAAATGTTATGTACTAAAAGATACGATACAAATGATTTAAAAACACGTTATTTGAACCCCTCAAAGCCTAAAAAAGATTTCTATGAATCGCAAAGAAAACTTTCTCTGTGTTTGTACGATTTAGTGAAAAGTTATGTAGCAAAAGATTACTTCAAAATCATCTCAAAAACACGTTATTTGGACTCCTCAGAGCGTTAAAAGATTTTAATCGAAAAGAAAACTTTCTTAGTGTTTGTACGATTTGGTGAAAAGTTACGTGGTAAAAGATTGGATCAAAATCATCTCAAAAACATATTATTTGGACTCCTCAGAGCTTTAAAAGAATGTTGTGAATCGAAAAACAAACTTTTTTAGTGATTGTAAAATTTGGAAAATGTTATGTAGTAAAAGATACGATACAAATAATCTAAGAACACGTTATTTGAACTCCAAAAAGCATAAAAAGATTGGTATGAAACGAAAAGAAATCTTTCTTAGTATTTGTACGATTTGGTTAAAATTTACGTAGTAAAAGATTCTTTCCAAATCATCTCAAAAACACGTTATTTGGACTCCCCAGAGCGTTAAAAGATTGTTATGAATCGAAAAACAATCTTTCTTAGTGTTTCTAAAATTTGGTGTAATTTTATGTAGTAAAAGATACGATACAAATGAACTAAAAACACGTTATTTGAACTCCTTAAAGCGTACAAAGATTGCTATGAATCGAAAAGAAAACTTTCTTAGTGATTGTACGATTCGGTAAAAAGTTATGTAGTAAAATATTCGATCCAAACCATCTCAAAAACACGTTATTTGGACTCCTCGGAGCGTTAAAAGATTCTTATCAATCGAAAAACAAACTTTCTTAGTAATTGTAAAATTTGGTGAAACGTAATGTTGTAAAAGATACGATACAAATGATCTAAAAACACATTATTTGAACTCCTCAAAGCGTACAAAGATAGCTATGAATCGAAAAGAAAACTTTCTTAGTGTTTGTACTATATGGTGAAAAGTTACGTAGTAAAAGATTTGATCCAAATTATCTTAAAAACACGTTATTTGGACTCCTCAGAGCGTTAATAGATTGTTATGAATGGAAAAACAAAGTTTCTTAGTGTTTGTAAAATTCGGTGAAATTTTATGTAGTAAAAGATACGATACAAATGAAAACACATTATTTGAACTCCTCAAAGCGTAAAAAGATTGCTATGAATGGAAAAAAACATTCTTAGTGTTTGTACGATTTGGTGAAAATTTACGTAGTAAAAGATTGGAACAAAATCATCTGAAAAACAAATTATTTAGACTCATCGGAGCGTTAAAAGATTGTTATGAATCGATAAACAAACTTTCTTGGTGATTGTAAAATTTGGTAAAATGTTATCTAGTAAAAGATACGATACAAATGATCTAAAATCATGTTATTTTGAACTCCTCAAAACGTAAAAATATTGCTATGAATAGAAAAGAAAACTTTCTTAGTGTTTGTACAATTTGGTGAAAACTTACGTAGCAAAAGATTGGATCAAAATCATCTCAAAAACACGTTATTTGGACTCCTCAGAGCGTTAAAAGATTTTAATGAATCGAAAAACAAACTTTCTTACTGATTGTAAAATTTAGTGAAATGTTATGTAGTAAAAGATATCATACAAATGATCCAAAAACACGTTATTTGAACTTCTCAAAACGTAAAACGATTGCTATGAATCGAAAAGAAAACTTTCTTACTGTTTGTACGATTTGGTGAAAAGTTACGTTGTAAAAGATTGGATCAAAATCATCTCAAAGACATATTATTTGGACTCCTCGGAGCGTTAAAAGAATGTTGTGAATCGAAAAACATACTTTATTAGTGATTGTAAAATTTGATAAATGTTATGTAGTAAAAGATACGATACAAATGATCTGAAAACGCGTTATTTGATCTCCACAAAGCATAAAAAGATTGGTATGAATCGAAAAGAAAACTTTCTTAGTATTTGTACGATTTGGTGAAAACTTACGTAGTAAAAGATTCAATCCAAATGTTCTCAAAAACACGTTATTTAGACTCCCCAGAGCGTTAAGAGATTGTTATGAATCGAAAAACAATCTTTCTTAGTGTTTCTAAAATTTGGTGTAATGTTATGTAGTAAAAGATACGATACAAATGAACTAAAAACACGTTATTTGAACTCTTCAAAGCGTTAAAAGATTACCACGAATCGAAAAGAAAAATTTCTTAGTGTTTGTACGATTTGGTGAAAAGTTACGTAGTAAAAGATTGGATCAAAATAATCTCAAAAACACGTTATTTGGACTGCTCGGAGCGTTAAAAGATTGTTATGAATCGAAAAACAAACTTTCTTAGTGATTGTAAAATTTGGTGAAATGTTATGTAGTAAAAGATACGATACAAATGTTCTAAAAACACGTTATTTGAACTCCACAAAGCGTAAAAAGACTGGTATGAATCTAAAAGAAAATTTTCTTAGTATTTGTACGATTTGGTGAAAACTTATGTAGTAAAAGATTCAATCCAAATCATCTCAAAACAGGTTATTTGGACTCCTCGGAGCGTTAAAAGATTGTTATGAATCGATAAACAAACTTTCTTAGTGATTGTAAAATTTGGTGAAACGTTATGTAGTAAAAGATATGATACAAATGATCTATGAACCCGTTATTTGAACTCCTCAAAGCGTAAAAAGATTGCTATGAATCGAAAAGAAAACGTTCTTAGTGTTTGTACAATTTGGTGAAAAGTTACGTAATAAAAGATTCGATCCAAATCATCTCAAAATCACGTTCTTTGGACTCCTCGGAGAGTTAAAACATTGTTATGATTGGAAAAACAAAGTTTCTTAGTGTTTGTAAAATTCGGTGAAATGTTATGTAGTAAAAGATACGATACAAATAATCTAAAAACACGTTATTTGAACACCTCAAAGCGAAAAAAGATTTCTATGAATCGAAAAGAAAACTTTCTTAGTGATAGTAAAATTTGGTGAAATGTTATGTAGTAAAAGATTGGATCAAATTCATCTCAAAAACATGTTATTTGAATTCCTCGGAGCATTAAAAGATTGTAATGGATCGAAAAACAAACTTTCTTAGTGATTGTAAAATTTGGTGAAATGTTATGTAGTAAAAGATACGATACAAATGATCCAAAAGCACGTTATTTGAACTCCACAAAGCGTAATAAAATTGCTATGAATCGAAAAGAAAACTTTCTTAGTGTTTGTACGATTTGGTGAAAAGTTACTTAGTAAAAGATTTGATCAAAATCATCTCAAAAACACGTTATTTGGACTCCTCGGAGCGTTAAAAGATTGTTATGAATCGATAAACAAACTTTCTTAGTGATTGTAAAATTTTGTGAAATGTTATGTAGTAAAAGATACGAAACAAATGATCTAAAAACACGTTATTTGAACTTCTCAAAACGTAAAAAGATTCCTATGAATCGAAAATAAAACTTTCTTAGTGTTTGTACGATTTGGTGAAAAGTTACATAATAAAAGATGTGATCCAAACCATCTCAAAAACACGTTATTTGGACTCCTCAGATTGTTAAAAGATTGTTATGAATGGAAAAATAAATTTTCTTAGTGTTTCTAAAATTTGGTGAAATGTTATGTAGTAAACGATACAATACAAATGATCTAAATACACGTTATTAGAACTCCACAAAGCGTAAAAAGATTGCTATGAATCGAAAAGAAAACTTTAATTGTATTTATACGATTTGGTGAAAACTTACGTAGTAAAAGATTCGATCCAAACCATCTCAAAAACATGTTATTTGGACTCCTCAGATTATTAAAAGATTGTTATGAATCGAAAAACAAATTTTCTTAGTGTTTCTAAAATTTGGTTAAAAGTTATGTAGTAAAAGATACGATACAAATGATCAAAAAACACGTTATGTGAACTCCTCAAAGCGTAAAAAGATTGCTATGAATCGAAAAGAAAACTTTCCTATTGATTGTACGATTTGGTGAAAAGTTACTTAGTAAAAGATTTGATCAAAATCATCTCAAAAACACGTTATTTGGACTCCTCGGAGCGTTAAAAGATTGTTATGAATCGATAAACAAACTTTCTTAGTGATTGTAAAATGTTGTGAAATGTTATGTAGTAAAAGATACGAACCAAATGATCTAAAAACACGTTATTTGAACTTCTCAAAACGTAAAAATATTGCTATGAATCGAAAGGAAAACTTTCTTAGTGTTTGTAAGATTTGGTGTAAAGTTACTTAGTACAAGATTGGATCAAAATCATCTCAAAACACGTTATTTGGACTCCTCGGAGCGTTAAAAGATTGTTATGAATCGAAAAACTAACTTTCTTAGTGATTGTAAAATTTGGTGAAATGTTATGTAGTAAAAGATACGATACAAATGATCTAAAAACACGTCATTTGAACTCCACAAAGCGTAAAAAGATTGCTTTGAATCGAAAAGAAAACTTTCTTAGTGTTTGTACGATTTGGTGAAAACTTACTTAGTAAAAGATTCGTTCCAAACCATCTCTAAAACACGTTATTCGGACTCCTCAGAGCGTTAAAATATTGTTATGAATCGAAAAAAAACTTTCTTAGTGTTTCTAAAATTTTGTGTAATGTTATGTAGTAAAAGATACGATACAAATGTACTAAAAACACGTTATTTTAACTCCTCAAATCGTAAAAAGATTGATATGAATCGAAAGAAAACTTTCTAGTGATTGTAAAATTTGGAGAAATGATGTAGTAAAAGATACGATACAAATGATCTAAAGACACGTTATTTGAACTTCTCAAAGCGTAAAAATATTGCCATGAATCGAAAATAAAACATTCTTAGTGTTTTTACGATTTGGTGAAAAGTTACGTAGTAAAAGATTCGATCCGAACCATCTCAAAAATATGTTACTTGGACTCCTTAGATTGTTAAATGATTGTTATGAATCGAAAAACAAACTTTCTTAATGTTTCTAAAATTTGATGAAATGTTATGTAGTAAAAGATACGATACAAATGATCTGAAAACACGTTATTTGAACTCCTCAAAACGTTAAAAGATTGCTATGAATCGAAAAGAAAACTTTCTTAGTGTTTGTACAATTTGATCAAAAGTTACGTAGTTAAAGTTTCGATCCAAATCATCTCAAAAACACCATATTTGGACTCCTCAGAGTGTTAAAAGATTGTTATGAATGAAAAAACAAACTTTCTTAGTGTTTGTAAAATTCGGTGAAATGTTATGTAGTAAAAGATACGATACAAATGATCTAAAAACACATTATACGATACAAATTCGGTGAAATGTTACATAGTAAAAGATTCGATCCATATCATCTCAAAAACACGTTATTTGGACTCCTCAAAGCGTAAAAATGTTGCTATGAATCGAAAATAAAACTTTCTTAGTGTTTGTACAATTGGTGAAAACTTATGTAGTAAAAGATTGGATCCAAACCATCTAAAAACACGTTATTTGGACTCCTTGGAGCGTTAAAAGATTGTTTAAAAAGTAATAAAAGATTTGATCCAAACCATCTCCGAAACACGTTATTTGGACTCCTAGGATCGCAAAAAGATTGCCATGAATAAAAAAACAAAGATTTCTTAGTGTGTGTAAAATTTAATAAAAAGTTATGTAGTAAAAGATTCGATACAAACGATCTCAAAAATACATTATTTGAACTCCTCAAAGCGTAAAAACATTGATATGAATACAAAAGAAAACTTTCTTAGTGTTTGTACAATTTCGTGAAAAGTTACGTCATAAAAGATTTGATCCAAACCATCTAAAAAACACGTTCTTTGTTCTATTCAAAGCGTTAAAAGATTGCTTTGAATCGAAAAACAAACTTTCTTAGTGTTCGTAAAATTTGGTGAAAACTAACGTAATAAAAGATTTGATCCAAACCATCTCAAAAACACGTTATTTGGACTCCTCAAAGCGTAAAAAGATTGGAACGAATCGAAAAACAAAATTTCTTAGTGTTTGTACAATTTGGTGAAAAAGTTACGTCATAAAAGATTCGATCCAAACTATCTAAAAGTACGTTATTTCGACTCCTCAAAGCGTAAAAATATTGCTTTGAATCGAAAAACAAACTTTCTTCGGGTTCGTAAAATCTGGTGAAAAATTACATACTAAAAGATTTGATCCAAACCATCTAAAAAATACGTTATTTAGACTCCTCAAAGAGTAAAAAAATTGATTTGAATCGAAAAACAAACTTTCTTGATGTTTATAAAATTTGGAGAAAACTTTACGTCCTAGAAGATTCGATCTAAACAATCTAAAAAACACGTTATTTCGACTCCTCAAAGCGTAAAAAGATTGCTTTGAATCGAAAAACAAACTTTCTTCGGGTTCGTAAAATATGGTGAAAATTTACGTACTAAAAGATTTGATCCAAACCATCTAAAAAACACGTTATTTGACTCCTCAAAGCGTAAAAAAATTGCTTTGAATCGAAAAACAAACTTTCTTAGTGTTTGTAAAATTTGGTGAAAACCTACGTTGTAAAAGATTTGATCCAAACCATCTCAAAAACACATTATTTGACTCTCCTCAGAGCGTAAAATGATTGATATGAATCGATAAACAAACATTCTTAGTGTTTGTTAAATTTGGTGAAAAGTTATGTAGTAAAATATTCGATACAAACTATCTCAAAAATACGTTATTTGAACTCCTCAAAGCGTAGAAAGATTTTTAGAAATAGACAAACAAAAATTCTTTGTGTTTGTACAATTTGGTGAAAAGTTACGTAATAAAATATTCAATCCAGACAATCTAAAAACCACGTTATTTGGACTCTTCAAAACGTGAAAAGACTGTTTTGAATCAGAAACAAACTTTCTCTGTGTTTGTAACATTTAGTTAAAACTTACGTAATAAAAGATTTAACCCAAACCATCTCAAAAACACGTTATTTCGACTCCTGAAAGCGTAAAAAGATCGGTATGAATCAATAAACAAACTTTCTTAGTGTTTCTAAAATTTGGTGAAAACTCAAGTAAGAAAGGATTATTTCCAAACCATCTCACAAACACATTTTTTGGACTCCTCGGAGCGTAAAAAGATTGCTATGAATCGGAAAACTAACTTTCTTAGTGTTTGTACAACTTGGTGAAAAATTACGTCATAAAAATTCGATCCAAACAATCTAAAAAACATGTTATTTGTACTCCTCAAAGCGTAAAAAAGATTGCTTTTTATCGAAAAACAAATTTTCTTAGTATTTGTAAAATTTGGTGAAAACTTACGTAATAAAAGATTTGATCCAATCAATCTCAAAAACACGTGGACTCCTCAAAGCGTAAAAAAATTGTTCTGAATCGAAAAACAAACTTTCTTAGTGTCTGTAAATTTGGTGAAAAGTTATGTATTACAAGATTCGATACAAACGATCTCAAAAACATGTTATTTGAACTCCTCAAAGCGTAAAAAAAATTCTATGAATCGAAAAACAAACTTTCTTAGTGTTTGTACAATTTGGTGAAAGGTTACGTCATAAAATATTCGATCCAAACAATCGAAAAAAACACGTTATTTGGACACCTCAAAACGTAAACCGAATGCTTTGAATCTAAAAACAAACTTTCTTAGTGTTTGTAAAATTTGGTGAAAACTTACTTAATAAAAGATTTAAACCAAACCTTCTCAAAAACACGTTATCTGGACTCCTCAAATCGTAAAAAGATTTGTATGAATCGATGAACAAACTTTCTTACTGTTTGTACAATTTGGTGAAAAAGTTATGTCACAAAAGATTCGATCCAATCAATCTAAAAATCACGTTATTTCGACTCCTCAAAGCGTAAAAAAATTGCATTGAATCGAAAAACAAAATTTCTTAGTGTTTGTAAAATTTGGTGAAAACGTATGTACTAAAAGATTTGATCCAAAACGAAAATGATAAATCGCTCAAATGAAATATATTTCTTCATGAAAGTTCTAGATAAGCTTATTATCTAACCAAACCAATTTGAACTATTCAAATTGAAGTTGTTATGTGGAAGTTATGTTAGTTTTTACTAAAACTGTTTAAACTGAATTTTCTGATTTTCTTAGTAAAATCATTTCTTATCAATTTAACTATGTATGTCAAATATACATATATGCATCTAATATACACATTATATGTGCCCACGAACACGTGCGTTCGTTTGTCCTTATACGTACCATTTTAACGTTGATCGAAAATTGTATTTCCTTCACTAGGACCCTGGACCGAGAGTATGGCGGGGAGTGCACGAGCAAGAGTGGTGCACCGAGAGCAGGAAGAAAGTTGAGGAACATTCTCTTGTCAGGGAATGAACCGAATGGTACTAGGGGCATATATAAGAAAAGGAGAGAGAAAGCGGATCTTATCTTTTTTGAATTTCATTCATGGAGATCATGTTTTTTGAACTTATAAATTGAATTGATATTCTCATTATATTTGATACCTTCTTGTTCTATTCTCTGTTTCGCAATTAATCAGGATCAAGATCGTAACAATCTCTCTCGGGTTGTTACAGTTGAGCGCAAGAATCGCAAGAAAATCGACATTAGATTCGCCTCAAACTCAAGCCAGAAATCTCGAACTCACGGCATCAGCAACTCCTTGTCATCTCTTACACTCTCTAGGCAAATAATCGTTGCTGAGACAAGCTCAAAATCGACATCTCTCACTTGTTCTGGCATCTCTCGCTGAAACCCTAGAAAATCGCCACTCGAATCACAATTCGAATCACAACTCAGATCGCCATCATCGCTTTTCCCTTCACTTGATGCTTCGAATGACACGGTGCACTAACTCTAGCAACCCATGCGTCCCTGGACTCGGCTCACCAAATCTCGCATGTGGACCCGGGTCATCTCTCCTCTTCTAGACCCAGCTCATTCGGTTTCTGTGCACCAACCAGCGGCCCAAGCCCCACTATTCTCCCTATAATCCAACTTGTGAGCTTTCAAGATGGACCTTATTTTAAAAACCCAGGTTAAGAGTCAAAAAAAATTGCTACACTCAAACGAGTCCATTCTTTTCACTCAAACAAGTAAATTTTCTTAAGTCACTTATAGGATCTTTTTTGGTCACTCAAACGAGTCTATTATTTTACCCTTGTCGGACTATCTTAGCTACATGTATGCATCTTTTAGCCACATGTATGAATCTTTTAGCCACATGTATGGCTCTGTTAGCCTCATGTAACACACTCGTATCCCCTTGTAGGCCTCTTTTTAGCCACATTTTTGGTACTTTGGAGAATGGTATGCGCTTCAAATCGAATAAAATTAACATCAATTTTTTACATCAATTCGAATAAAATTAACATAAATTTAAGTATCAGAATGAAAACAATGGCAATGTCTAATAATGTAATCCTTATTACAAGTTTAAAACGAAACTAAATCGATTTGTTCATTCAATTTGACAAATCAGATATCCACAACCACCCTTTGTATCCCTTTTTTCTTTCTTTACGGGCGAAAGAAATTCATTTCAATACATTCTGAATTTCTCCTTGGTCTTCTCAAAGACTTGCTCGGCAATAATCGCGCCGTTTCCATCAGCCTGCTTGATCTCCAGATTAGCCTTTTGGTACACAGCCGTGCCTCTCAAAGCATCCGCGATGAAATCATCAAACCCAATCGCTATTGCCGCTTCTGCTTTCGCACCGTACACCAACCTCTGCATTATTCACAACCATATTAACTTGTAATTTTTATAAATTTATAAGATCTCAGCATTTTTGTAAGAATGAACCTTGATACGAGATAGATGGATAGCACCGAAGCACATCGGGCACGGCTCGCACGACGCGTAGATCTCGCAGTCTGAAAGTTCAATCTTCCCAAGCTTCTTACAAGCCTGAAATTATATTCAATCATGATGCTGACATGGCACTCTCTGATTGGTTTGTAAATTATTATAATCTTTGTACCTCGCGGATGGCAGTGACCTCGGCGTGGGCAGTGGGGTCGGTACACTTTAAAACCATGTTGTGGCAACTCGCAATGACTTCGTTGTTTTGTACCACGACGGCTCCAAACGGGCCGCCGTCTCCACTATCCACTCCTTGGTACGCCTCCCCAACCGCCTTCGATAAAAATCTGAGGTCCCTGTCGTTCACGGCTGTCAATATACCATTTTATGCGTCAATATACTATTTCGTAATGAAGGATATAGTGAAAAAAAATTCTAAGTATTGGTAAAATGTACTGACATTCTTGGTGACCGGGGAAAGCAGAAGCGACAGAGATAGTCCCATTGCTAGATTCCATAACTGAGGTAAATTAAAAGACAATTATTTTAACAATGATCAAATGTCAGGTTTGCAATTAAACTAAAACTGTCCAAATTCGAATTTCTATTAGTTATTATTGAAACTCAGATCTCTGGCAGTAATTACAGTAGCACAAGAATTATATTTGATTAAATTATTAGTCGTATAGCTTCTACTGGAAGAAAAACAGTATATAATTTCAATAATGGAGCTAAAAAGCCACAATTTTGCCACAAATTCTAATAGAATCATGACATATGTAACTAATTAGCAAATTCCAGTTCCTAGGAAGAAATCACTACCCTGATGAACCCAGAATCGAGGTCCACAATTCAAGTTTACAAAAATTGCTACCCTCGCCCCGAATCATTCAATCAGAATCGTACACAGAAACACCAAATTGTATAGAAATCAATAAAAAACAACGACCCGAATTAGATGTGTACTGCTGGGATTCAAAGGAAAGCAGGTGATTTAACTCACCAAAACAAACCTGAAGAAATCCAAGGATTCCACTCAAAACGCCCAAAAGAAGCACAATTTGCCCAACGGTGAGAAAAAATAAACAATCCCAGTCGAACCGAATAAAAAAAACAACCCAAATTCGAGATCCAAGATCCAAAAGAACCCATAACATTCAAACAGAAAAATACCTTGTGCCTCTTCCATCGAGAGAGATTTCTCGCGAAGTGAGATCTGGACCGTTCAAAGCTAGAAAAGGGAAAAAGAGAAAGAGAAAGAGAAAGAGAAAGAGAGACGTGAAAGCTGAAAGAAAGTAGTGATTAGAAAATAAAGAGGGGGAGTAGTATATAAAGACCAGCTTGCAAAGAGATGAGACTGAAGATGATGACGATGACAATGATTTGGAAGGAAGAAGAGAGGTTCCTGGACCCATCAAAAAGTATAAAGATTGCCCTTCCCTGCGATACAGACGAGATGAATGCGTACCACGCAAAACATTAATTAATTGCATTGCACCTAATTAACGCTTATGGACATGAGTTCCATGATATATATAAAAATACACCACTCTAACCACGCATAAACTTTTACTAATATTAATACGTTGAATATTCATAATGATTTCGATCTATCAATATATATAGTATTAAAGAAAGAAAATTTTTAAAAATATATTCAATGTTACCAAAATTTATCGGAAAAACCACATCTATTCAGTTAAACTAATTTCATACAAAAAATCAATCTTAAGAATATAAAATACTGTTGCAAAGGAGAGAGAGACAGCGATCGAGAGCTTGAGGAAGAAAGAAAAAGAAAAAGAAATCAGCTCGAATGCGAGATAGACGGGTCGTTAACTCAACAATGATATTTTAGATTATGGAGAGGACAAATATGATATTTTTCTATTTGGAAGGATAAATAGGATATTTCGGATTTTTAGAAAAATAAATATTCAAACTCAAAAGGGTATGATGATAATTTTAAATGTTATCGGTGTTATAAATATGAATGCATTTATTAATAATATGTTAATATAATATGTACAAGTGTGAAAAGATTAAACACTAAGAAAGATGTATGGACACGAAGAGATGCACATTGGAGGTTTCACACTGGAGCGTTCACATTGGATGAAAGGTGTTTTGTTCCCTATATAATGATGATTTTTGTGGTTCATTTGTACAGACAATTCAGTCCAATAATAAAAAATTTCTTTCTATATTTCTTGTGTTATTTTACCTTTCGTTTATAATACGTTATCAGCACGATAGTCTCGAAACTCCGATCAAAGCACGATGTTCTTGGAATCTCAGTCGAAGGTAAAAATAGGTAATATTTTGTAAACAATATTGTTTTATTATATTCGAAATTTTATTTTGAATCTCGTTTATATGCCACTGCATAAAAAAAAGAAGAAAAAAGAAATAATATTTGTTCGGTCTCATGTGTTCCTTGATGATTCAGGCCTATACTATTCTTTGAAAAAAGAAAAAAAAAAAAAGGCCAACTTCACGTGTACTGTAGCCTTATTGTTTTCTTGTGATATATTTTTTTAGTGGAAAGTATAATATCACTGTTCCATTATGACACGGGCATTTACTAGATTTTTGTAAGCCCGGTGAAGAGATCTGAAAAAAAAAAAAAAAAAAGTGTCTTCAGTATACCTAATGTGATTATAGAGAGATTACTATCTTGATTATTATTTCACAAATTTGCTCTGGAAGTAGCATCTTGTACAAGAAAATTTTAAGAATTTTTTTTAGAAGAAGTGTTTTTTGAGCATTCCTAATATGGACAGTGAAGATATATGTTTGGCCGATAGTGCGTCAACGCACACTATGCTTCGAAAAGCCAAATTTTTTTGCAAATATTACAAAAATAAGGGCAAGTGCCAATACAATATCAGGCACAACAAACATGATTGAAGGCTCCGGAAGAGTAGTTATTTTGTTGCCTAGAGGAACCAAATTGATAATAGAAGATGCCTTATTATCTACGAAATCGCAAAGAAATTTGTTAAGTTTTAAAGATATACGATGTAATGGATATCATATTGAAACGATAAGTGAGAATAACATTGAATATCTCCTTATAACACAAATCGTACATGGCAATAAATATGTATTAGAAAAATTGCCCGCATGATCCAGTGGCTTATATTATACGCGTATTAGCACAATAGAAATTAATGCTATAATGAACCAGAAGTTCAATAAATTGAGAAGCAATTTTCTGATTTGGCATGACCGTCTAGGCCATCCTGGAGCGATAATGATGCGCAGAATTATAGAAAATTCAAATGATCATTCATTGAAGAACCAGAAGATTCTTTTATCAAATGAGTTTTCATGTACATCATGTTATCTAGGCAAATTAATTGTGCGTCCATCACAAACAAAGATTGGACATGAGTCTCCCGAGTTTCTTGAACGTATTCAAGGAGATATATGTGGGCCGATTGCTCCCTCATGTGGACCATTTCGATATTTCATGGTCTTAATGGATGCGTCTACTAGATGGTCTCTTGTATGTTTATTATCATCTCGAAATACAGCATTTGGAAAATTACTTGCTCAAATAATTCGATTAAGGGCGCGATTTCCAGATTATACGATTAAGACCATTCGTTTGGATAATGCCGGAGAGTTCACATCCCAAGCATTTAATGATTATTGTATGTCGATTGGGATTAAAATTGAGCATCCAGTGGCTCACACACATACACAAAATGGTCTGGCGGAATCTCTTATTAAAAGACTTCAATTAATTGCAAGACCCCTAATTATGAAGTCGAAATTATCATCCACGGTATGGGGTCACGCAATACTGCATGCTTCTTCTCTTATTAAGTTAAGACCTAGTGTGTATCATAAATATTCCCCATTACAACTTGTGACCGGCATGCAGCCAAATATATCACATTTACGAACTTTTGGGTGTGCGGTATATGCTCCAATAGCCCCGCCACAACGTACAAAGATGGGTCCACAAAGAAGGCTAGGCATATATGTTGGTTTTGAATCTCCATCCATTATTAAGTATTTAGAACTAGTAACTGGAGACCTTTTTACAGCAAGATTTGCTGATTGTCAATTTGATGAGAGTGTTTTCCTAGCATTGGGGGGAGATAAAGCAAAGCTAGAAAAACAAGAAATTACGTGGAATGCATCAGCAATGTCTCAATTTGACCCTCGAACAAGTCAATCTGAACTAGAAGTTCGAAAAATTATTCATTTGCAACAAATAGCAAACCAATTACCCGATGCATTCGTTCATACAAAAAGAGTTACGAAGTCACATATTGCAACGTTGAATGCTCCTGTCCGTATTGAAGTTCCTATGGATATCAATAAACGCGATATACGCCAGAAGCGTGGTCGTCCAATCGGTTCAAAAGATAAAAATCCAACGAAAAGAAAAGAACATGATAAGACAGTTGATATTTCTGAAAATATTAATGGAATAAATCCTTCCGAAAAAGATGTTGCGGATAAAAATATAGAACACATAACTCAACAAATAACTTTGGAAAATGATCATGTACATGAGAATATTGAGAATGATGAAAACGATGAAATCTCAATAAATTATATCTCGACTAGAAATACATGGAATTGAAAGGAAATTGAAGTCGATCTAAAGTTTGCATATGTAATAGCAATTGACATAATAAATGAAAATGAAGACATAGAACCAAGGGGGTGTTTGGTTGGAGCTTTGGATTTGGAATATCTTGGAATACTTTCTTATGGATTCCATTCCCATGTTTGGTTTGCACGCTCGGTAATAAAGTAATGTCATATTCCATTCCCTAGGGAATAGTTGATGGGAATAGGATTACCACCAAAATTGATGGCTTTTCTCCATTCCCATGAGGAGGGAATACATTTTATTTTAATTTCCAAAAATAAATAGCTCAAAGTTTCTATAAATAAACTCATTTTTACATTTTTAGAGTATGTCATGGAATAAATACGTGTACCAACCAAACAAGATATTAGAGTATGCCATGGAATGATATGCCTTGGCATCAGATTCCTTGGCATACTTCATGCCAAGGCATTATGCAAAGCATGAACCAAACGGCCCCCAAGATCAATTGAAGAATGTCGTAAAAGAAAAGATTGGTCAAAATGGAAAGAAGCTATTCAAGCAGAGTTAAAATCACTTGAAAAATGTGAAGTTTTTGGACCTATAGTTCAGACACCTAATGGTATACAACCAGTTGGACACAAGTGGGTATTTGTGAGAAAACGAAATGAGAAAAATGAAATTGTAAGATACAAAGCAAGACTTGTAGCTCAGGGTTTCACACAGAGGTCTGGAATAGATTATGAAGAAACATATTCTCCAGTTGTAGATGCAATTACATTTCGATTTTTTATTAGCTTCGATGTTTTTGAAGGACTTCAAATGCATCTTATGGACGTTGTAACGGCATATTTATATGGTTCACTTGATAACGATATTTACATGAAAATTCCTGAAGGATTAAAATTGCATGAAGCACATAAGCAAGGACATCATAGTATGTATTCAATAAAATTGAAAATGTCTTTGTATGGTTTGAAACAATCTAGAAGAATGTGGAACAATCATTTAAATGAATACCTTACAAAAGAAGGATATAAGAATAATCTCATTAGTTCTTGTGTTTTTATCAAAAAATCAAATTCTGGTTTTGTTATTATTGCAGTTTATGTTGATGATTTGAATATCATTGGAACTTCTGATGAACTTGAAAAAACTGCTATATATTTGAAAAAGGAATTTGAGATGAAAGATCTCGGAAAAACAAAATTTTGTCTTGGTTTACAAATTGAGTATTTAAAAGATGGGATATTTGTTCATCAATCCACTTATGCTGAAAATATTCTAAAACGATTTAATATGAACAAAGCTCACCCATTGAGCTCACTGATGGTTGTTCGGTCTCTAGATATAAAGAAAGATTATTTTCGTCCTCGAGAAGACAAGGAAGATTTTCTTGGTCCTGAAGTACCATATTTAAGTGCAATTGGCGCATTGATGTATCTTGCTAATAATACACGGCCAGATATCGCATTTGCTGTAAATGTCTTGGCAAGGTATAGTTATGCACCAACTAAAATACATTGGAATGGTGTTAAACATGTACTTCGTTATATTCGAGAAACAACAGATATGGGATTATTATATGTAAAATATCTAGAACCTAAATTAATTGGTTATTCATATGCTGGATATTTATCAGATCCTCATAAAGCACGGTCACAAACTGGTTATGTATTTACATATGGTAATACTGCTATTTCTTGGCGCTCAACCAAACAAACGTTGGTGGCTACATCAACAAATCATTCGGAAATAATAGCGCTTCATGATACAAGTAGAGAATGCGTATGGTTAAGGTTAATGATTGAGAATATACAAGAATCTTGCAGTTTTAAAACGATTAAAGAAAATCCAACCGTGATATATGAAGATAATGCGGCATGTATTGCGCAAATAAAAGATGGTTATATTAAAGGAGATAGAACAAAACATATTTCTCCGAAATTCTTTGCAATACATGATCTTCAAAAGAATGGGGAGATAGATGTTCGACAGATTAGATCAAGTGATAACTTGGCAGATCTTTTTACCAAGTCATTACCAACCGCGACTTTTAAGAAATTAGTCTACAAGATTGGACTTCGTCAACTCAAATATATTTGCATAAATGTGGGGGAGACATAGTACGCACTGCACTCTTTTTCCTCTTGACCATGGTTTTGTCCCACTGGGTTTTCCTGGCAAGGTTTTTAATGAGGCAGATTTTTATGCGTACAAAATCAATACATTCAAGGGAGAGTGTTATAAATATGAATGTATTTATTAATAATATGTTAATATAACATGTACAAGTGTGAAAAGATTAAACACTAAGGAACTTAGATGTATGGACATTGAGAAATGCACATTGGAGGTTTCACACTGGAGAGATGCACATTGGAGGTTTCACATTGGAGCGTTCACATTGGATGAAATGGTGTTTTGTTCCCTATATAATGATGATTTGTGTGGTTCATTTCTACAGACAATTCAGTCCAATAGTAAAGAATTTCTCTCTCTATTTCTTGTGTTATTTTACCTTTCGTTTATAATGATAGGTTAGTTTTAAAATAAATATTGAATAATTCTAACTTATGGATAAACTAGAAGATACACCATGCAATTGCGTGGTTATTTGTACAATTTTTTGTATATAAATTTAATTTTGTAATTTGCATTGTATTTAAGAAATTTTATACTATCATTGTAAGTATTAGACAAACCGACATCTATGTTGCCATGATATTTACATATTTATTGCAAAATAATGAATACATAAAAGTTTACAAAAAATATATGATTATAAAAAATTAATAACTAATCATGGTTTTAAATTTCGTCACGTATTATAATTTCATAGTTGAAATAATAATAATGATAGAACACTCACAAAAAGTTACAAAAATTTCTATTCAAAATAAGAATGTAAGTAAATTATTCTCATATTGCAATAGTTGATGAATTAACTAGTTGAACAAGACTAAAATAAAAATTTTATGTAATATTTTACATAAATAAATTATTATTATATCAAATTATATTATATAGATCAAATACATTTTTCTCGAACATCATATGAAAGATTTAGCAAAACTACGAAATTTAATCTAATATTAGTATTAATAATAGGGTGACGATATTGCAAAATCTCACATGACTTAACAAGAAACAATTTAAAAAATAATGATATTAATGACCATTTTATTCTTATTTATGATGATCGTTGTTTATTGTTTTGCATGTAAACATAAATAAATAAATTTACTCTTATATGCTCTCTTGATATTAAATATTATAACAGAAAATTTAAAAAATATATTCAATCTTCAAAACTGAAAAAGAATGTATTCGATCTACGTATTTTTAAAAAAATTTAGTCTAGGATACACAATTTAAAATTTGAAAGATTATTATTTCAAATATATTTATTCAATAAAAATTGTATAAGTTATTTTAAAATATTATAATTGTTTATGATTGAAGATATTACGATTATATATATATAAAATATTTTCTTGCATAATTTATGAAATATAATAATTTTAATAAATAAAAACATTAAATAATTATTAAAAATAATAATACAATATTTATTTCTTTAATCAATAAAATTTTTGTTGTCATATTAATTTTTGCAATAGTGTCATTCTAATAATATTAATATTTTTTTTCTAAATATTTGGTCCGATAATATTTTAGGTCCAAATTATACGGAGAAAAACTCTAATTAGCCCATTACTCAATGTAAATGATCTTTAAGACCCAATAAAATTTATTATTGGGTCCATGAAATTCATATATCGAAATAAATGTCTTCACGGCCCAATCTAGAGTTCAATATCAGGCCATCGGTAACGTAAAACAGAGTAATATATATATATATATATATATATATATATATATATATATATAGAGTCTGTCTACTATGACATTAATGGTACCGAGATTTTGGTGCCATTAATTTGTAAACCGTCGGATTTAAATGTGTTGTGCGGATCATGGTTGGATGTGTTTATTGTGATTAACGGAGCTGTGTCCTATCTTAACCCTTTTCACTTTCTCCATCCATCGATTTAAATGCCTTGGTTCTTCTCTTTCCTCTAGTGGCTCGTGCCCCAGCTTCTAGCTCTCTCGTCTTTTCTTTATGTTTGACTAGGACAGTGATTATGCCCAAGCTCTTCTTCTTGATCAGACCTTCAAACTTGTTCCGAACAAGAACAGAGATTCCAATTTCAATATCGGAGAAGAGATATCGATTGATTAAGGTTCTTTGCATGTCGCCAGAAGTTTTCTCCACCAAAGCTCGGCATGAGGCGATGAATCTGATTTGTTCGCGGAAGGATACATGCTCAATGAAGGTTGTTTTTGCTGGTTCATTGAGGGTGATTATGACGAATTAGAGGTTTGGCTAATTAAGGGTGATATATATAATGTAAAGGAAAGCAAAAAAAAGATGAGAACATGCGGTATTTGCGGGAAAAAAGAAGGTCACAACGCTACTACATGTCCAATGAGAAAAGAATGACGATACTTTGTTTTAGTTGATTTTGTTTTTAGATGATTTTGTTTTTGTTTGATTGTTTGGCAGTGTTTTAAAATGAGCTTGCACAAATATATATATACACACACTTTCATTTCAGTGAGAATTTCGATAGAAGGAGAAGTGAGCTTGCACAAGCTTGAACTATAGTTCATAGCTCTACAATCAAATCAATAATATATCAAAATTAAAATGATTATATTTAAATTTAAGAATTTAAATGCCATGACTAGTGTGGTTATCATAACACTAAATATTATTATAACTTGTTAACCAAGTTTATAAAAGTTTGCCATTAGGACTTCCAACTAGCAAATTAATGCTAATTAAACTTATAACAAATTTAGACATAACCAAAACGGTTTGCACAATCTATATCATATAATTATATTCCATCAAAAATTGTGCAATTTATACAAAACTTTGATTTGCATAAATACTCTATTTATTTTATTATTATTATTGTTATTATATTTGCTGACATGATTTCAAGCAATATACAAACTTAGATCGATTAAAATTTAAAATCGATTAAAACTTCTAACAAATCTTGCAAAACAGTCTTTAAAATTAAATGCAACCTTACACCCCAAATACAGAGAAAATTTCTTATATGATATTATGCAAATAAATGTCAACCAAAATAATGAATTTGGACTTCTTCTTCTTTTTTAATAAAAGAGATTGCACAGATAATTAACAAAATAGTTTCATAATCCAAGCACTACTCACAAGAGGTACATGATAAATTATCCAAACTTTTGAGTAATCACAACATGTGTATCGACAAAGTATCTGTTTTTCTTTTAAATAATAAATAACATATAATTTTGAAATATTAATTAGAAATAATAAACGAAGCAGGAAATGGCGTTAGTTCGATATTTCCGAAAAAAAAACCAGAGGTACATAACTTCCGGAAAAAAAAAAGTATGCTTCCTTCTGGAATCCTAGAGTGTGAAACTTTTAGAGAAAGGCCAGCTTGTCGAAAAATAAACAAAAGGCGCAAAACTTCCGGTAAAAAAGTTTGTTCGGTACTTCCGAAAAATAAAACGGAGGTACATAAATCTCGGGAAAAAAAAGTCAGTTTCGTTTTAAAAAATTTAGAAATTTTACTTGAATAAGTTTAAATCTCGGGAAATAAAGTTGGGGTACGAAAATTTTTAGAAATTTTTTGGTCATCTCTCTACTTACTGAAAACAAACAGATGGTACCAAGTTTTCGTAAAAAAAGCCAGTTTCGTTTAAAAAGATGCATATATTTTACTTTAATAAGTTTATATCTTTCTTACATGTGCCTACTATTCTTCATGAAATTAAAAGAAAAAATAATTTGTAAAAATAGATTATTAATGTAGATTAAATATTATGCAAGTACAAACACAATTATATGCAGATGTGTCCATATCAAATGCTCTCCCTCACAATTATATGCAGATGTGTACAAACTTTTTGATAAATATTATTTTTCAAAGCTAAATGTTGCAAATAGATTATTAGCTAGTGCAAAAGTGGAGCTCAAAGCGAAAGAGTCCATTATATTCAAGCAATCGAAAGATGGTATCTTTCTCACAAAAATAAAATAAAAAAAATTAGTATTTCACTATAATTATCACTATATAATATTTAATTTAATTAACCATAATTATGTGGTTCAGAGAATGATTTAACAACACAGTTTTTATATGAATTGGAGAAATGTACTAGTGACAATGCTTCTCTCGTTTGTAAAATCAGTACAAAAAAACATTGAAATTTCATTTATTTTATACATATTATTTATGAAACTTTATAAAAACCTAACTTCCTTGTACATAAAGGGAAGATAAAATGAACAAAACAAACATATCGATAGTGAATTCATATCAAAATGATTTGGCCTCGAAACTTAACGTTCTTTCTACTAATCTCGTTCGATCCATCAGCAAAATAATCACCTCAAATTGGTCGAATCGATATTAAATTCTCGCCGCGATTTTCACGATAAGGTTGAAAATTAAAATATTATTTTCTCCTTTTATCATATTTACGATAAGGTTGTCAATAATTCCGTACCAAATCTAATTAATAATTTGTGTAGTGTTATTTAGTTTGATGCGCTTCTTACCGGTTCTTTGTTGCCTTTCTGGATTTTTGCAAATTGTCTCGTCGCTTAGCTCCTCGACATTCACTAGCATCTGATTTTTTTTGGGATGTTCTGTATCTTCTGCGTATTTACGGAAGCAACGATCTGACACTTTTTCTAAAACTTTTGTGCCCCCGACTTATTTTCCGGAAGTATTGGGCAGATTTTTTTCCGAACGTATCAGATCTTCGTTTTATTTTTAAGATGTACCGAGTAATTTTTTTTCGAAAGTTTCGTACCTTCTGCTTATTTTCCGGCGAACTTGACTCTTTTGCTAAAAGATTCCTACCCCCGACTTATTTTTTGAAAGTAGCGAGCTTACTTTTTTTCGTAAGTTCCGTACCTCCGGTTTATTTTCTGAAAATATTGAGTTGACCTTTTTACCGTAAGTTATCTACCTCTGGTTTATTACTAGAAAATCTCGAACTAACTCCGTTTCCGCTCTATTTATTATTTCTAGTTAATATTAAAAAAATTGTAAAATTATGTGTTATTTAGTTATTATTAGGGGCAATTTCATATATGTCCCTTCAAAAATTCAAAATATCAAATTTGTCCCTTTAAAAATGTAAATATCAAATATGTCCTTTAAAAATAAAAAAATTATCAAATTTAACCCTTTAAAATTTAAAATATATCAAATTTGTCATTTTAAAACAAATAAAATATCAGATTTGTCCAAACTGTTAACTTGCCATCCAAATTAACCATAGTTTAAAATATAAATTTTAGTTAAATTATTCAATAAAAACTAAATGACTATAATACCCTTTCAGAAAAATTGGGGACACAAATCCTCCTCCATTTTCATCTTCTTCGCGAAAGATATTTGTGCCATGAACTCTTCATTTTGCTGATTGGTTTATCCCAAATTGTCCAGAAGAGCAACATATACCCCTCTCCCCTTCTTTTGATAGCTACGTCATTAGCCTTTCTCTTCTTCTTCGATTTAATTGACTTGCCCAAAATATCAAAGAGGCCCCACTCGACTTGTTGTAACAGCTTTGTGCATTGCTCCTTTCTCTGCGGTTTGTTCTGACTCGCACAGAAGAGCTTAGAGTCCTTGCTCCATAACTTGATCGCTTATCTACTCCCGCTTTGGTTGTTCTGATATCTCGATTGAGGATCAACTCAAGGATTATTCGACAACATTCCGAGAATTAATCAAAATCTAGGGTTGATTAGGTAAAAGAACAATTTATCTCCCAAATTAGCTTAGTGATCGAGCTAAAAGAGAAGAAATTGAATATAAAATTATACGTTTACACCTAACTCCTAAAGTATTACAAGAAATCTAGCATTGTTGTATATTTACCCAAAACAAGAAATCTGAAGAAAGAAAACTAGAACGATATTTTTTGCAATTACTGCAATAATTGAAAAACATATATTAGGAGTCTTAACTAATATTTGATTTCATCTCTACTTACATCAATGGGGGCAAAGAACCTCTTCCATGATCTGCACGTTGGCATGGCTAGAAATAACCTTAAATATGTAATTGACCGTAATAGTCATATTTAACCATATCTCACTACAATTTGTGCCCAATTAACATCGGTTAATCAATTTACCTCAATTTGTCATCAATTCACTATAATTCAAGGTAATGAAAATGTAACTTAGCCATAACTGATCAAATTAACCCTAATACTTCCACAATTAGCCCTAATTCAGTGGCGCGTGCCCGTTATTCACCTTAATCCACCTCTAATTAACCACAAATATTCATCTTTGTCGATCAAATTCAGAAGAAAAATTATTTCCCTTCAATCCATTTCCAATCAAATTCACATGACTTACCTTAATTCATTTCGATTGTCTTCTTGCCAATGTTTGTTCCTTATTGAACTGGTAAAACCAAGAAATTATAGTGACCATCGGAGATGTAGAACAAGAGGCACCAATGGAAATGCAGAACTAGGGGCGCCTTCTCCCCCTTACGACGTTTGTAGTGACCATCGGAGAGAATCGCCCACGACGGGATTCTGTAGAGTCGATGAGAGATTTGCTCTCATTCACGAATGGATCTGAAGGGTAAAGTAGTCTTTTTACGTACTTGTCGTTAAACTTAACAAAAATACTAACATTGGTTTAATTTGATAATAATTAAGATTTAGAAGGACAAATATGATATTATCCTTTTTATAGGGACAAATTTGATATTTTGTTGTTTTGAAGGGACGTACTAGAAATTATCCCTTATTATTATGTTAACTAAAAGTATTAAGTAGGATATGTAGGATATGGTGATGAAATCTGAGGAAAAGAAATTTTTTGTGTAGCATCGAGGTTAAGAGAAATCAGACAATATCACATATACTTATTTACTTGTACCATTCAAGATCACGCATAACTATTTAATTAGTATGTGTACAAGTCACACAAGAACAAATTCGAGTTTATATAAAAGGCTAGCCACCACTCTCTTCGTTCAGTCAGTATCTTCATTTGTTTGCTCTAGTTTCATTGTTTCTTCATACCATCAGTTTGCTATTTTCTTCAACACAAAATATTAACAAAAAAATGAGCTCGGATTTGTACCACGTGGTGCATCTTATTTATGTGCCCAGGTGAATAATTATTTATAAATATAAAATTCACTGAGAGACATTTAAGTAGGAAATGTCATCCTTCTGGGACCGATACGCGATTCACATGCTCACATTGCTTTGCGGAGTTTCCATACGCTCGAGTCACATGCGAATGAAATGAGAGTCTTATCAATTTTCGGCAGAGATCACGATATAGGTGCATATGCATGAAGATGACATTTTGATCGAGGAGTGCACAGTTATACATATATGTAGCAACCTTGCAAAGATGTTCATCCAATGAAAAAAAACATGTTGCTTCTTTTGTACTTATTCACTAGTTTATTTAGCATTTATATATACTAGGTCTCTCTCCTCTCTCTCTCTCTCTCTGTTTCTTTTCTTTATTTGCTTTTATTTGTGTCACTCAAAACTTTTTGCAAGAGATGACTTTAGTTTGTTGTGTGGTATTATAATATACAAAATGTACATCACTCGAGCATACTTTCTCTCTCTAGCTTGGTCATAAAGCTTTTTATTTCATCAGGGGAGCGTGCTGGGCATGTGCATTCATGGATTTTGAAAAGCAGAAAAGAGAGAGATGAGTGGTGCTTGCCACGGGGGTTTCCAAAGAGGGACAACAGGAAAATTGATTTGAATTTTGTTTCTACGATACAATGGGGAAGCTAGCTCGGAGAGAGCTATGATTATTTATTTCGAATTTTTAGTTTATATTTGGTTAGGCTTGAGCTGAGATTGTTTTGAGTTAAGTTTATATTTGGTTCGGCTTTTTCCTCAAAAGAAGAAAAGATTGTTTTAAGTTTAGTTTATATAAAGATTGTTTTGAGTTTAGTTTATATTTGGTTCGGCTTTTTCCTCAAAAGAAGAAAGTATTTGATTCGGCTTAAGCTAATTAATTGGGTCAGTGATAATGACTGCATCCTTTCTTTTCCAAGTCAGACCTTTAAGCAGAGATTAAGTATTTTTTGTTAGGGGATTTCTATCGTACACCTCTTTCCTTATCATATATTCATTTTCAAGGATATTTGGAGTAATTATCCATTTATGAATATTTAAGGAATATATTTATCAATTAATGTTTAACTAAATAGGAATTTTTTGTTATTCATTTAAACAAAAATCTCCATAAAAAATAAATTTTATGATACACCCTTTTACAAATATAATTAATTGCTAAAATACCCAAAATACCCTTGTAAAAGGGTGTACGATAGAACTCCCCTTTTTGTTATTCCAAAAGATTCCCTCATAAATTATATTGATAAATTATGCTTCCAAGTTTTTGTAGACACGAATTATACTTCCACTTTCAAGTTATCGTAACATTTAAATGCTAAAAATCAGTAATTAAGTTAGGGGTCCTTTGCTTAGTCAAGTAAATGCCATGTGCATTCGTAAGGAGCATAATGGAAACCTTATAATTTGCTTATTTAGTGGATACTTTCTTACATAGGATAATGTGGTGACATCCTGGATACAACTCTAGTGATACCAACATTTAATATGCATTAAAGAAGACACTGACAACAATCTTCTTGCATGATTTATGACCATTAATGGAAAATGATAAATGTTAGCCGAATATATCTTTTGAGAGCCATATGGCGTTTCATTGACTTGTGATTTTGTGCCAACGTTCAATCACACTAGCTTTTTCCCCGCGCAATTGCGCGGGAGTTCTCGAGTTTTTCATGATTATTCGCACATCCGTGATTTGGTATATTTTTAACCCCCTAATTTTTTTTGGATATTGTAAAAAATCCTCTATCTTTTTCCCCGCGCAATTTTGTTTACCAAACTTTTATTTTAAAATACTCCTTATGGATGATATTAATTTTTTTTTCCAAAATACCCTCCAAATCTCATATGTAATAATTAAAAGTTATTTTTGTTATTTTTTATTAATTTTAAGAAAATTCATAAACACTTCTTAACATGTAGTGATTTAAAAAAATTTAAATTATTACATATTTTGTTTGTTTATATAATTTTAATATTCCATTTTTTATTCATAAAAAACTAACATTAAATAATAATAAATAAACATCTTGCAAATATATTCATAGAAAATATCTATTTAAACATCTACTTTTTATTTTAGTTTTCCTTTTATGTATTTTTTAATAGTTTTATGATATTTTATTTTTAAATATTTGCAAGATGTTCTTTTAATAATATTGTTCAACTTATTATAATTTTATGTTAGTTTTTCAAGAAAAATAATACATAAGTCGAATATTTGTAATGAATGAAATATTAAAATTATATAACATATAACATATAGTAAATTTTTTTAATTATTATATATTACAAAAGTTTAAGAATTTTTTAAAATTAAAAAAGCATTTTTTTTAAATGAATACATATGTAAATTAATTGTTTTTTACAATATCTAAAAATTTAAGGAGTTTTTTGAAAATTTTCCAAGTAAAGTGGTGATAGGGAAGCATAATAAGGTGGTGATGTGGAGGCATGAGATGAGAGGAATTATTAATAATGTAAAAAAGGACTGAAATTTAAATTAAAAAGGACCAAAATGTTAATAAAAAGTACCAAAGTGTGAACAAAAACTGAAAAGGACCAAGATATAAATAAAAAGAACTATAATGTAAATTCAAAAATGTAAAAAAGGACCGACATGTAAATAAAAGAGGATCAAGATGTAAATGAAGGACCAAAATGTAAGTTTCTAAACTTAAAAGGACAAAAATGTAAATAGAAAGAATCAAAATGTAGTTTTTTCAACTAAAAAGGACCAAAATGTAAATAAAAATGACCAAAATGTAAATAAATTTTTTTCAAAGAGGCCCTTGGACCAAAGTGTAATTTTTCAAACTTGAAAGGACCAAATGTAAATAAAAAGGACCAAAATGTAAATAAAAAAGGACCAAAATGTAAATATAAAAGGACCAAAATGTAATTTTTTCAAATAAAAAGGACCAAAATGTAAATAGAAAGGACCAAAATGTAAAATAAAAATATTTTTTTTACAAAGAGGTCCCTGATGACGTGGAGGGCTAAGAAGAGGGGAATTTCCCTAACTTTATAACTATTAATAATTTCGGAGACTTCTACTTTGTGTATTTGTATTGTAGTAGGGTTATAATATGGTTGAATTATGTTTAATTTGAGGTATTTGAACTTGGGTTATGTTTAATTAATTTTATATATTTTCATTTGTATTTAATTGTATTAAAGTTCTGCATTAAAAATATCCATAACTGGAAAAATAACATTTATTTACAAAGAGAAAATGATCATTAAGAAAGATTGAATTTTTTCGGATAATCTGCAAAAGAAAATTGACAATATTCAGAACTTGATGCCGAAAATAATTGATAATATTCATAACTCGATGCAGAAAATAATTGAAGAAAGAACCATCCATTCATAAAGACTAAAGGGACAAATAATTATTATGGTATAATGAAATATTTTCAAATAATCTTCTTTTTTGTTTTAGAAATACCGTAAAGTTGGGGATGGTCAAAACAACATTGAATGCTGAAAATCAAAGGTTTCAAAATGTCCATTGTCGGTGCGAACTATGTCATTGTATCGCCGAATCCCTTTGTTACTGAGATTACAGATAATAAAGAAGTCTTCTAAAAAATAAATACAATTAGAATTGCACAATAGCCATCGCAACTATATATTGGATACACACTTGGACTTACTCGGCCCGAGGAACATATATTGACTATCTAAGTTGTGTATCATCATCCAAGATTATGTGTTCTTTTCGAAATCTTGTGTAAAATATGGCTTATGCATCTTGTACTTAGAGAATTTTTGAACAAACATAGGATCATGCTCTGATGATTCTTTGATATACCCGCAATCTGTTATCTCATTTTCATACTTTGAAATCATATTTTCTGATAAGAGCTATTCTAGGCATGTTTCAAAGGGTTAAATAAGGGGGTTTATCACATTAAATCATTTAGTTAACATATAAAATGTTCATAATTTTAACATCAATGGAGATTGCTTAACTATTTGAATTTATGTTAATTTCAGGGTTAAATATGGAAATTTGGAGATCGTGGCTTCAGAAGGAAGTAAAGAGAGAGAAAGTAGGACCCACTTGTGGGCACCACATGAAGACGCAAATTTTTTACTTCGAATCAAGCAAAACCAAGACCAGATCTGGATTCCTCTCGTTCTTCTGATCAAAATGGTATATTCACATTAATTATTTGGAAGAAGGATGAGAGAGAAACGAAGAGAAATAGTAGAGAGAGAAAGTGGCTCCCACATCCAAGTGACTCGTTACACGAAAGCCTACACAGAACAGCCCACACCAAATCCCAACTACCCAGCAACAACTCATCAACCAATTACTATTCATAAGATCTACTGTTGCAGAGATTCTGTGTAGCCCAATGTAAGCCCGAAAAAACCAACTAAAATGCATCTTTGCACGAAAGGCTACAAAACAAGTTTCACAGAAGATTAAACTCAACTCATGCTTTCTGCAATAACTGATCTTACTGCCACCTTCTTCTCTCCATTTCTTTGACAATAACATCTCCATTGGTTAGCCCATATACAAATTTCAACTAGAAAAAATCAAGATCGAGCTGAAACCAAAAATCAATGACCGGATCATAACTTTCGATTATGTGGACCAAATCCAGTGATCCAAATATCAAACTTGCACGACATGAGATAGTGGAGATGATGGTGGAGTCAATTTTTCAATACCTAGTCCAGGAAGCACGAATGTTGCCTATAAAGGCTCGGGTTCTGGTTCATAGTGGGGGGATTCGATCGGAGAGAGTTTCATTCCATTCTAAAGCTTCGAATAACTTCCAAAAGCCTAAAGACAAATTCTTCCACACTTGGTTTGATTTGAGAGAGACAACAACCCTATTTTCCTCCTCAACTTGCCATTTCAGAGAGAAATCAGTCATCACCAGTGAAAAGAGAGATTGTTTACGGGTTTTCTGGCTTAGTGTATGGTCTAGAGAGGTGAAGGAAGTTAGAGAAGTGACTGAAACCCACTGGTTTATCTTCAAGCCAGTTCTGGTACAAAATCAGGGGCAATTCAGTCATTTTCAGCAAATTGGTGTGACGCCTAGGCCAATTGAGCTACCTCAGACCTTCTCCTACCTTTCTTCAAGCTGAATCTGCCTACTCAAGCCTTCCAAAGCCTCTGAGTTCATCAATTACCTCTTTATTAGGTGATATTTTTCCTTATTTCTCTGACAGTAGGGCTAGGTTGTGATTTTCTGATGCAAATATATGTATAAACTCTTGATCGATGATTAGAAACCTTTTTCCTATTTTTCTGAATTTTATTTGAATTTATTTCGAATTTTCCTTGTCAAGAAACCCTAATTTCTGTTAATTACTGTCTGATTTTCTTAATTAATTATTAAAGTATCTAGAACTGATTAATTATAAATTAATGCTTGTTCATTTATATCTTGATCTGTTCTTAAAATCCATTTTTACAGATTTGAATTTGGAATTTTGGTTGAATTGTTATTGATTTTTAAATTTCACTCAAAACCTAAATTCCAGTTTCCAGATTTTTGACCTAATTTCACAGAATTCAAATTTAAAGAACATCTTCATCGACCATTTTTAATTAATTTATAAATTGATCTGGATCAAACTGGTTAATCGATATTTAAGATCAAACAATATATTTTGAAACGCTTTTTGAATCATCTGTTTTAGTTTTATTTTCTATTTGATATTGAATTTTGAATATTGAACTTATTACTCTGAATTTAGGATTTAACTGTAAAACTGTGTGAATATTTGTATCCGCCTAACTTTGTGCATGAATTGTAAAATACGTAGATACTTTTAGACCAAACCAAATTAACCACAATATTTTACTAAGACTATACTTCAATTCTTTATCAGTATAAGTTCATTTTTAATTCTAGATCTTTAGTTATTCAATTTGCAATACAGTTCAGAACTAATATTGATTCGAAAACTTAACTGGACATTTTCACAAATATGCCAGGGACTGTTTTGTAAATCCTTAATAACTTTTTATCTATAACTCTAAATCGTACCAAATTTGTACCAGACCTCATCTACATGATAATGAACATAATTAGAAAGATTCATGACATTTCATAAAGTTTTGAATTAAATATTAATTTAATAGTGCATATATTCTCCGTGGATCGATAACCCTATTTATCCAATACTACTTTTATCATAAAAATCTTTTGTTGTGCGAAAACGACCGCAACATTTTCCATTTTTTCATGAGAGCAACAAATGCTTTTACGTATGAGATTATTTTTATCATGCTAGTCGAGACCGCAACTGCAAGATTGGAATCACTATCATGTATGATGGCGTCCGGGATACATAAGGATTGTCTAACATCATTACTTTTTTTACATACATATCTCTCGCAGAAAACGACACTGGAGGATGACCAAACAAAACACAGACCATCTCAGGTTTTAATCTTGGAAGGGATAGATGAGTTCGATTTAGCGGGTTGAAAATCAAAAAATCAATTTTTGAAGCAATTGTAACTAGCCAATTGTTGGAGGCTCCATAAATATAATAAGTCTTCAAGCTCGGAAATCTTGAATTCATAAACTTGGTAAATTTTAAAACTAATATTTGTGTAATTTTTTGGTTTCACATTGTAAGGAAGCATAAGTATTGATAATTGAAAAGAAGGCTCAGCTTCCTTTCCAATCATGTCTCATACTTTCGATTTCTAAGCGAACTTGTGGAAATAATTTGATCGAATAATTTGATCGAGTATTGATAATATACATATTTTGTATCAAACATTCGACCAACTGGAATATGAATTCATTGATTGAATTGACGAATTATAAGTGTACTACGTTTTATTTGATCGAATATGTAACCGTCTTGAGAAACGTTTGATTCGAATTAAACTCTAACGTATTACCTACCGTATTATGAATGCGCTGATTTGTTACGAACTATGAACTAATAATTTGTTTTGGTTGTATAAAGCCAATCATCTAATATTTTAATTTAGTTTTAATAAATATTTGTACATATATTTCATGTTTGATAATATCATTTTGTAATTTGTAATTTTTTCATAAAATAAATTGAAAAGTACCCTTAATTTTATAATATAATGTTTAACTTGTTCATAATGTTATTCGAACAATACAACAAAAAGTACTCATTTTATTTACGAAGACCAATGATTCTAATAATTATATGCATTTTATAGCAATTATCTATTTTATAGTAGTAATACAAATTACTTGAACATTTGAGAAGTCTTCCTTAACAAATATTTGAAAAATCCTAACATATAAATACTTTGCTATTAATTATAATGATGCTTCATTTTTTTACCATTAATTTTTTTTTCACATAGACGTAGTTATAGAAAAATACATCAAATTGATAATATCATCTATTAGCCCTCTAACCACTTTGCCATATCATTTAATACTTTTTATTATTTGTAACACAATGATCCCTAATTTATTCAAAACAATTCAAGAATCTAAAAGACGCGAAAAGTCTAGATTATGACAAGTCTTGTCACAAGGATAAGGACAATCTATTGCTTTTACTTGTGCTCGCTCGAAATACCAATCACCCACTGATTTTCCAATTCCCTGCAATTAATAAGCACATTATTTTCTTTGTTAAAAGGAAACAAACTAAATTTGTTTCTATAATTTCTATATATTTAATAATCGATTTTCATCTTTCTTTATTTCTAACCTTGTTTGCAATTGTGGGTGGTTTGTTTCCGTACCAAGTATCTTGAAATAATGATTGACAATGTGTGAAACAAGAATTGATGAACAATCCATTTGTCTCCTTTGATTTTGAGAAATTTTCAACTATTCTCTTCATTTGGCCTCTAAATCCTGAAATAAAAAGAACAAATTGACACGTATAAACATTCATGTGCACGGATTTTATCTCTTTGTTTAATTGTTGTTTGGTTGCGTAAGTGACAAAACAATTTCTCTCTTCATTTGGGCTCAAATTAAAGTTTTTAATCATGCTAAAACAACAAGAACAAAGAAAGTTCGTATGTACCTTGCAAAAATCTGATTTGGACACGGTCACATTTGGTATAATTCAATTTGCATTGTTTCCAATTTCCATTTGGATCCTCACTAATTGGTGCTAAACTCTCTTGAATCTTGAAATTTAGATTAATGCAGACAAAATTCAAATTTAACATCAAAATGAAGGATTAATATACCAATTAATTAAATACAAATTTAGTACAAAACCAGTTTATTAAAACCTAAAATGAATTAACAGAGCCATTATATTTTGAAATATTACTATTTTTTTAGATAAATAAAAAGTATAATTATTTTGTAGAAAATGCATGCAATTATGCATTTTCCTGACCTGCCATGTATCATAAGCTGCATTTAGGAGAAAAATAGGAGTTTTGATGCCATTAACTAAATTCTGTGGAAAGAAACACTACAAAAAACAAAATATATAAATATAAATATAAGCTGCATTTTAGTCATTTTTTTATTCTTTTTGTAAAGAAACTTGTTTAAAAAACCTAAAGTTGATTACCAAGCTTATTGGTGCTAAACTCTCTTGAATCTTGGTGCTAAACTCTCTTGAATCTTGAAATTTAGATTAATGCAGACAAAATTCAAATTTAACATCAAAATGAAGGATTAATATACCAATTAATTAAATACAAATTTAGTACAAAACCAGTTTATTAAAACCTAAAATGAATTAACAGAGCCATTATATTTTGAAATATTACTATTTTTTTAGATAAATAAAAAGTATAATTATTTTGTAGAAAATGCATGCAATTATGCATTTTCCTGACCTGCCATGTATCATAAGCTGCATTTAGGAGAAAAATAGGAGTTTTGATGCCATTAACTAAATTCTGTGGAAAGAAACACTACAAAAAACAAAATATATAAATATAAATATAAGCTGCATTTTAGTCATTTTTTTATTCTTTTTGTAAAGAAACTTGTTTAAAAAACCTAAAGTTGATTACCAAGCTTGCATTCATATGTGATGTACAACTTTTTGGCAAGTTCTTAGCCACTCCCTAAATTAAAACAAAAAAACATACATCCTTATTATTGAATATACAATTTACAAACATCATAATATATTGTTTATTTAGAGCACCTTATATATAGTACAACTTTCTTGAATGGAATATACTATTTTCAATGATATATACGCCATTTTTTTTACTTAAATTATGTTATATTTTGAAAGGGCCGGAGATAATTTAACTATTTTTCTTTTGTACTTAATTTCAAGTATGTCGAAAAAAAAAATTACCTGAAGACTTACTACTCCATCATAAAACGATCTTAATGCATGCTGACCGGCTATACCGACACTACATTCCGATCCAAAAAAATACACATAATTTATTTAATAAATTGTATCAAGGTCAAAAAACAATTTTCAAATGTTCATGCATTTTTTAAACAATATTTTCCATAACGGGAAAGAGTATTCCGTACGCATCGAGAAATAAACCCGCATCAGCAAGGCACTTGACTTTAGTTTTTTCAGGAAAGAGTGACCGAAATTGATCGCAATGCAAAATCGATGCCAAACCGCCAGCGGAACAACCAGAGAGAAGTGCCTGAAAATAATCATCGAACTTATTCATCGATTATTATGCATTTTTTTGTAGAAAAATAATGATTATATTGGATCAAGATGTATAAAATATTAAAAATTAAAACAATATTACGATCAAAGTAAAAACCTTTTTGGCCGAGTGCATCCCTTTAGACATTAATTCTTTCGTTACCGCAGACCATATACGCTGGCCACGAAAATAAAGACCTGAATTCTGATTTTTGAACATTTTTATCAAGTTATAATAATTAATGACTTAAATTAATTAAACAACATTAATTAATTAGTGTTACCATACCTTATCATATCCTTCACCGGCGAATGATGCACCATCACAGTATCGAACTCTTACTCTATTCCAATTATGAAAATCTAAGTAAATTAATTAGAATAAAAAAATGATTTAATTAACATACATAAATTCAATATTCCATCATTTTTTTTATTTATGCCAATCCTCTCCATTAGTGAAAAAAAAATTAAATACCAGGATTTTGTTGAGGTATGTTGGTAAGTATTCCAGAAAAAACAATTTGATTCTGCATATATGTGGATGAACCAAGAGCACAGCTACTTTTAAACACACATGTTTTTCTGTTATTGCACCATCCTCCGATCTATACTATATACTAATTCAAGGGGATTTGCAGCCCCCTGGTGCAGCCACGTCACCAGGGGCCTATTCGTAAAAAAAAAATATTGTTTTTACATTTTGGTCCTTTTTTATTTACAATTTGGTCCTTTTTTAAAAAAAAATTTACATTTTGGTCCTTTTTTCCTTACATTTTAGTCCTTTATATTTGCATTTTGGTCCTTCGAGTTTTAATATTCACATTTTGGTCCAGCGGCCTCAAATTGGTCCTGTTTTTTAAAAAAAATTACATTTTGGTCCTTTTTTATCACATTTCGGTCCTTTATATTTGCATTTTGGTCCCTCGAAGTTTTAAAATTTACATTTTGGTCCTTTTTTCGAAAAACAATTACATTTTGGTCCTTTTTTTTAAATATTTATTTTATATTTTGGTCCTTTTTTATTTACAAATTGATCCTTTTTTCGAAAAACAATTACATTTTGGTCCTTTTTTTTATATTTTGGTCCTTTATATTTGCATTTTGGCCCTTCGAAGTTTTGAAATTTACATTTTAGTCCAGGGGCCTCAAATTGGTCCTATTTTTTTAAAAAAATTATATTTTGGTCCTTTTTTCACATTTTGGTCCTTTATATTTGCATTTTGGTACTTCGAAGTTTTAAAATTTACATTTTGGTTCTTTATTATTTTTCTTGAAAAACTAAAATAAAATTATAATAAGTTGAACAATATTAATAAAAGAACATCTTGCAAATATTTAAAAATAAAATATCACAAAACTATTAAAAAATACATAAAAAGAAAACTAACATAAAAAATAGATGTTTAAATAGATATTTTCTATGAATATATTGGCAAGATGTTTATTTATTATCATTTAATGTTAGTTTTTTTATGAATAAAGAATGTAATATTAAAATTATATAAACAAAATATGTAATAATTTAAATTTTTTTAAATCACTACGTGTTAAGAAGTGTTTATGAATTTTCTTAAAATTAATAAAAAATAACAAAAATAAGTTTTAATTATTACATATGAGATTTGGAGGGTATTTTGGGAAAAAAAAAATTAATATCATCCATAAGGAGTATTTTAAAATAAAAGTTTGGTAAAGAATTTTTTTTTTTTGGAGTTTACGAAAAGATAGAGAATTTTTTATAATATCCAAAAAAAAATTAGGGGGTTAAAAATATACCAAATCATGGATGTGCGAATAATCATGACATAATTTAAATTAAAGGTTCGAACGAAACGGTTAGCGATGACATCGTCAAACTTTGTTGTTGGCTGACCACACAAAGGACGAAAAATATTTGTGCTAAATATGTAGCGAAATTAAGGATTTGTGAAATTAAAAACACTCTTTTTTTCAGCAATGTTTTCTGAACTATTATGTTCTTAATAAATTTCATGACGACTCATTCGTTCTTTTTCCTTATTTTACTTATGAAGTATAAAATATAGATAATTTTTTTAGCAAACGATTTTTGCTACAAAATATTCACTCGCACAAAATATTTTCTGAACTATTATTTTACTTATTCAAGAAATCCGGTTCTTAAAATATTCAAACGATTTTTGCTACAAAATTTCACTCGCACACAACACACTAAATTACACATATAATAATGATTACAAAAAGAAAGTCACATACACAAAATGAACAACAATTTTTTTCAACTACATTACTTATAAACCCGAACAGCCCCGCGCAATTGCGCGGGGGTAATGCTAGTAACATTATAATTGCAATTCATTTATGCTTAAAAATCATGAATAATTTAGATAATTAAACTGAACTATGCATTACATAATATTTGGGTTTTTCTGAATACTGCAATTTATTACTTACTTCAAGATCAACGAGCCAATTGTGTTTGCCAGATCCATGGCCTCGTTGGAGGTGGTAACCAGGTGGTGTCCCATCCAAACACACTTCATATTTAATAAATAAAGTAATTAATGGGTTAGGCTTTTGTACAACCAATGTTACAGATATCGCATATCGCTTACAGATCGGTCAGTCACCGATAAGAAATATGATCGACATAGCGGATTCATAGCGGAAAATATCAGTGGTATAGCGGTGCTGTACTTTTTAATATTAATATATTAAATTGATTATTATAACATTAATTTATATTGAGTTTTTTAAACTAATTTAAATTTTACATGATTAATATTCAAAATTCAACAATACACATAAATTTCAAGTTCAACTAAAGATACATTCAAAATTATAACATAAAATTTACAAATAATACAATAAACTAAACCACATGTGTTCATAACCATCGGTGTAGATGCGGGTGCCCCCAATGAAAATCTAACCTCGTCTGGATCAAAATCGATTTCATTTCCGACCAAAAATATTAGATAAAGAAAGAAAGAGATGGAAATAATTGGGCCAAAAATATTAATGAAAATATTGTTAAAATATGGGCCAGGCCAAAATAATATTTAAAATAAATTATGTTTTAAATCCAAATTGGTTCAAATCGGTCCAAATATCGGCCCATATCGGCTCATATCGGTCCGTATATCGGTCGATCGATTTACTCAACCGATATAGGCCACATCGTAACGGAGGGGCACTGATTAGAAATATGAAACCGACATACCGGTTCATATCAGTTATATTTAGAACACTGTGTACAACAATGGATAAGATAAAATAAACAAGTAATCTTTTATCATCATGCAATAAACATGAAAGTGAATGAAATTCATGGGCCTTTAATTTAATAAAAAACATAAAGGGCTTTTTATTCGGCCGATCTTAGTCCAATTACCGCTGCTTTATTTTTTGTTTTGAAGTTCAAATATTAATATTAATGTAAGTTCAAAAAAAAAATGCAAAGGAAGGGTTATTAGGTAAAGTTTAGCAAGGATGGCAAAAAAAATAAATAAGAAAAATAGAAGGTAGATGGAATATTTATGTAAGTTGAAACAAAGGAATTATATGTACCTGCTCCTTGGGAAATAGCAGAATTAATTAGGGTTAGATCCACCAAAGGATCCAAGCTTGCATTATTCAGTCCACCATAAACCCATTTTACAAGAAATAAGCAAAACAACCGAAAAATCCATGAATTTTTCATCTTTGTTGAGGTTTTTTCGTAATAGATTTATTTAGAAGAAAAAGAGGAAATATTGATACTTGGGACTTGATGCATCTTAGAGAGAATTAAGGGGTATATATAGTGTTCGGAAGTTGATTGAAAGTGTGAATCCTCGTAGGACTCCCCATCTTTTATCATTTGATTTGGTTGTGATTAATGCGTATTTCTAGTAATTTACTTTTCGGATGCAATTATCTACTAATTAAAACATAAAAGAAACAAAATTATGTGTACTAATTAAAAGATGTTTTCTTATGTTATTATTTATGACATGACATGACATGTATATATATCATGTTAATATATAATACTTGAAATTCAATGAACCCATATTCCATATATTATATCCATGATTGTTGAACAAAAATTAGAGATTATTTTTACCTACGGGTTTGTTTCTCAAGAAAAAAAAAAATTAGAGATTACAATTTACAGATGATTCTACACCAAAATGATTACGTGCTCGCTCAACTCTCATGCTAGATGCTATACCGTCGTGCGTTCCGATTCACGTGTATCGAAACACGATTTTCTTTAAGGAATACCGAATAAGTATGCTAACTTATAAATAATGAAATATTGTAACAAAGTTCGAGCTAAGTAATAGTAAAAAAAAATACAAAGATGATTTCTTTGTAGCATCGAGCTATTCTTCTGTTCATCCCTATGAGTCGTGGCCATTCTTCTATTCTCACGCTAAATATGTCACGTCATCGAAGCCCAAATGACGTTTCGGATCGGTTTTCTTGGGTTTTACATCATTCCCCTTTTGATGCACACATAATTTTTTATTGTCTCCTTAGGCACAAAATGGAAAGGAATTGTGGCGGGAGAAATCGTGTATTGCCGACATGGACTCGTCGTGAGGAATCAACGATTATGAGTTTTCTCGTCGCTGTTGATCAAGAGTGTTATACACGGCCCTTGTTGTGTTCTATGATTGCCTACCAACCGCGAGGGTTGCACGTACCAAACCAAACCAAATAGCAATTTGTTATGGTCTCCAAAATGCAATTCTTTAGAGTGCTAATTAGTGACGGTTTTTGACCCGTATCAATGGAGACTGTAATCTGAGATTGGTTATTTTGAACATTTTCAAAATGAATGGACAGTTGAATATACGTTTCTAATTTTATCATAAATTATAATCATTGGTCCTAATTCATATGCATTGGCGAATCTGATGAGAGTGGTATTTGGCAAATATAATCATTTTGAAATTTTTTAAAGAAATATTTATATACAAAAAAATATTACAAAAACTATTTTATATTGAATCCTCTTAGTTATTCAAAAGTAGAGAGTGGTATTTGGAAAATTTTGTTTAGATTGTCTATTTTGATAAATTTTAAAGTCAATTGGTCTAACAATCAAAATTTTCCTAATAATAATACATTAAAATATGAAAAGCACGAAACAATGACAGGCACTTTAGATAGCAGCCCCTTGAGAGATATGAAAAGACAAGTTGAAACCACTCAAATGGTTCGCCGTCACAAGAGCACTAGAGGAAGCGAGGACATGGAAATCACATGTCAATCGTGAGGTAAATTATTATTATTCATTAGTTCTATATTAAACTAATTTTGTTTAATTGTTATATATATATATATATATATATATATATTAAAACTTTAATTCTGAAAATTCATCAAATAAATTCGTTTTAATTTTTTCTTTATTGTTATATCATATCAGCACAGTTCATACATATCGTTTTCCATAATTTTAATTTGTAAAAATATCATGTAAGACAATATAATGCAAAAAAATATATATTTACATTATACAATTTTAAGTTTCTTATTTACATAATAGAATTTTAAGCATTATTAATCCTTTTTTAAATTATAACTATAAGAATCACATATAATACTAAGTTGATTATATTTATGTTTTTAATCAAACAAGTTTAATATTAAAAAATTAATAAATTAAAGAAATAGTTTATCCGTCTAAATAATTTTTTTTTAATTTATAAACACCTATCAAATATGATATACAACAATTTATATTTATGTTTATGCTAAATTAAATTTTTATATTCTTTATTAAATATTTTCACTTTTAAGTTTGATATTATTTATAATTTTCATCACATTTTGAATCAATAAAAATATTTGTATTATATAATTAAGGATGTGTTACTGCATATTCCGTCCGATTCATTTTTGTATATTTGATATTGTATGAAATATTATGAACAACAATGATATAATATTTCTTGTTATGTTTTTTTGTAAAATTATGTTATACTTCTTATAATATTATACAATGACACTAATATAAATTTTATTATTTATTTAATTTTTTTTTTATTATCATAATATAAAATAATTGTAAAACATATACATAATCATTAATAAATGAATTCAAATAATTTTATTATGAAATAATATTATCAATATTATCATACAAATATATATTTTATATTACAATTAAAAATATATTACATACTAGCCGCATTCTCCTAGTTATATTTTATATTCAAGTACCAAAACTCTGTAAATCCTTCTACAATTAGGGATAATTTCACAGTGTCCTTCCAAAGAATTAAAATCATATATGGCCCTCTAAAACAACAAATATCAAATTTGTCCTTCCAAAATTTTAGTTCAATCAAATTTATTCATCTAAAACATAAAATATATTGTAGGACCCCATATTCCAGATGATTGAGTGTTTAACACAATAAATCTTTATGTTATAGAAATTGTGGATTCGAATTCCGATGGCATCAATATAAAAAAAGAAATTTATAATGATCACGATTCATGACCTAAGATTCTTTTCAAAAAAAAAAAGCATAAAATATATACGAGTTGTCCAAATCACTAACATTCAGTTATATTTATCAGTTTAATCATCTAAACAATAATTAAGAATAAATATATTCACAATTAACTAAAATACCCATATTTTAATTTTGTACTCAAAACAATATTTCTCTTTCTTCCCCTCAATTGCCCTTCCTCTGTCTCTTACCTTCCTTACTGGTATAACTCTAAAATCTAAAATAGTGATTGTACTCCTCACTTTAAACAATTATTTTAAGAGAAGATCAAGATTAAAAAAAAAGTGGACATATCTAAAATTGGTCACTCAATTGAAGATAAAGAATAGCTCTTTCCAGATAAAGTATACATTTTAAAAGATCCATCTTCTCATTTTATGTGCTCCTTTCTTAATTTCTTCGGATAGATTATGACTAGAGCACTCAAATTAAAAATTAGCCAAAGATGACAAATTTATAATCGTTGGCATGATACATTGATCAATACCCATATATCACCTATTACGTTTAGGCAAAAAACTGTAGTTTCAATTTCGATATTACAACTATAGTTAGCTGAAATTAGATGTGTAACGTTTCATTGACGGGAGCGGGTTTAGTCCAAAGGGTTTTGGACAAGATTTTGTCCAAAGTCCTTTCATCTTACCGTGAATAATTTTCAGAATGTCAAGTTAAATTAAAACCCTAGTTTTATTTTCAAATTATACAAAATCATGAATACCAACAAAAATCATATTAAATTGTATAATTGTTTTGTGAAAAGTGAACGATTCGTTTAATTTTATCTTATATTATTCAAATATGATAAAAAAATTGATTAAAATCAGAACAAAAACTTGAATTTAACAAGAGCTTTGCACGGTATCTTGTCCAAAGCTTATTGGACAAGACCCGGTCCCTTCATTCATTAACACATTCAAAATTTCAAATTCGCTAACATTGTAGTTTCAATTTTAATATTACAACTATATTTTCTATTCTTATTTCAAATTTCCACATTTCTTACCCTTGAATCATTTATGGACATGCATGCAGATCATACAAATTATAAAGTTACAAACAAATATACAATTTTACAACGTGTACACATAAATCTATCATCACAAATACATTTGAAATTTTCCATCATGTCTGTTTTCTAAAAGGACCACGAGATACTGAATAAGTTGAAAGCCGGAGAAGAGATTATCTCTTAAATTTTACTGTCAACTATATGTTGAAAGTATTTTCAAAATAAATTTTATTGTCCAAAAATAAATTTTATCTTTAGAAATTTTATTTTAGAAAATTATCAAATTTATTAGACTTGTATATTTATAATCTTTTAATGATAATTACTATGTCATAAATATCGTGATGAAAATATATAGATGATATTATGTGTCATCTTAAAATTACGGAAGATGTTATGTGTTCTTCTATCGCGCCCACACGCCCACACGCATGTTTGCATATATATATATATACATGTTTGCTAAGGATAATCCAAAAAAAATATCTAAAAAAATTCACGCATGCAAAATATACTGATGAAATTCGCAAAATATATTCCTCAAATTAACAAAATATACTGATGAATCCAATATGCTAATTTGAACAATATATTTTGGTTTTTTAATTTTTTTTATGGACTCTCTCTCTCTCTCTCTCTCTCTCTCTCTCTCTCTCTCTCTCTCTCTCTCTCTCTCTATATATATATATATATATATATATATATATATATATATATTCGTAATTGTATGTGAATTATCCGGGAACCCGAAGAACTATGATTGGTACTCTTATATCCACCTTGTATAGTGAACAACATTATTTTAAATTCATATTTTAATTTCAAATTTATCAGCACAAAATTATCGAAATTGGATTTTGATTTAAAAAACAAAGAATAATATTGGCATCTTCGAGGTGTTTGTTTTGATATTTGAATTTGGCCCCTAGTTTTAGTTCACCACCTCGTAGTTAATAGTTTGTGATGCGTTAATATCACAGTACACAACACGTTCATGTATAGTTTTAACTTTTAATTAAACGTTTTCATGTCGGTCCAATATTCCATTAAGTAACATGAGATATGTTATTAATTCGTCTGTATAGTTACCAATACGAATACAATTAATTTGATAAATGGAAATATATATTTATTCACAAATAGTTCAGAAATTTTGTTATTATAAATAATATTTATTGTAGTTTTAAACAACAAGTTTATATATTTAAATTGGTATTTTTTGGCGCAATTTCAAGTGTACTCCTGAAAAACATCAAAATTTCACATACACGCCTCAATAATCTGAAATTTCACGTATATCTCCGTAAACGTCTCAAAAATCATGGATACCCCTTCAAAATCCTTCAAATATATTTATTACGCCTATAAAATTCTTAAAGTATCACACATACCCATATTATATCGTTTTAAAAATCATCAACATATTTCTTGTTGGTAATATGTTAATTACCTAATTTTTAAAATTATTTTTCTATGATAATGACTAATTTTCTCTAATATAATATTTAAAATCATAAAAAATCAAATATTGGCAATTCTATCTCATAATTTCTTTCCAAAAATCATTGTTGAAATCAATATTATTCTCAAAATTTTAAGTAATTACTATATTTTATATAAAGGTAAAACGAAAAAATATTATGAACGGAAAATTAACAAATTATTAAATATAGTATAATTTAGGGGTATCCATGATATTTGAAGGATTTTCTAGGAGTATTTATGAAATTTCACGATTTTGAGGTGTATACATGTGGTACACAGGAAATTCTGCCTATTTTTTGTTTGTTTGAAATTGAATTTTTTGTTATTTATTTTAATAAAAAAGAAGTTATAATTTTTTCTACAAAATGTATTACAAGATAATACGTGTTCTTTCAAAAAATTATGAAGTAAGCGGATTATTAATTAGGTTTTGTACGCAAATATCAATATGTATAGTATTCATAATACGTAATTATTCATAAATTTTGTTCAAATTATTCACGAAGTGAACAACTATAGACAACCTTATTAATTTTTTTTGTTTTGCAAAAATGATACGCTCACAAACATAATTCACAAATTTAATCCCGCCGAGTATTTTTAGGTATAAATTAGGTGGGATCCAAATCAATTATATTCCATATATAATTATTTTATATCAAAAAATACTCACTGGGATTAGACTTGTGGATTATGTTTGTAAACGTATAATTTTTGTTGATTTTTCGTGCAGCAATTTTTATGATTGATTTTAATTTTAGGCCATTTCAGATATTTCCTTCTTTGACTATTGTGCTTGACATGAGATACAAGGAAATCAGGACAAGTACCGACTATATTTATATGGGGAGTTCTATCATACACCCTTTTACAAAGGTATTTTGGGTATTTTAGCAATTAATTATATTTGTAAAATGGTGTATCATAAAATTTATCTTTTATGGACATTTTTGTTTAAATAAACAACAACAAATTCCAATTTAGTCAAACATTAATTAATAAATATATTTGACATCTTACCTTAAATATTCATAAATGAATAATTACTTCAAATACACTTGAAAATGGGTGTATGATAAGGAAAAGGGTATATGATAGAAACCCCCAATTTATATTTCTCATTTGGAAACATATTCAAATATTTTAAATATGTAAATTTCTAAAACATTATGGAAACAACTAGACAATTCCCACAAATACATTATTACTCAGTTTATATCATTGTTATAATTGTTCAATCTTTATTCATAATTTGCTGATTAATTCTCACAACCCTAATAAGAAATCTTTTTGGTGTTCATTTGTTCACCCTCGTGGAGATGTATTACAAGAACAGAGAGATCATGATGGAAGGCGTGGAGTATGTAAAACATCTTTTCTCATCAGATGATTTCGAGTCTTCGCAATCACAACAATTCGACACTAATTTTTCTTTCAATACTGGCTCCTGTGAAAGGTATTTGTAAAGTTTAAGATTAAACACAAATATTCTTTCTTAGTTAATAGGGTGATTAATCTCTGATTTTTTTTGTTTCTATTATGTTAATAAACAATTGCAATGAAATTTTCTAAACTTAGTAAAAAAAAATTTTACAGACTTCGAGATTGGTCCATGCTGCCAGATGATATATCAAGATTGATTGCGAAAAAAACTTTCGGCAAGTCTTTCCACAAATTCGTCTCGGCATCGAAAGTTTGGCACTTGATTGGAAACGAAACCGAGCCTTCTTTTCGAGTACCGATGCTTATGCTTCCTTACGATGTGAAAACAAAAAATTGCACACTTGTCGAGTTTAATAATTACCAAGTGCATGAATTCAAGATGCCCGAGCTTGAAGACCGTCATATTTGCGGAGCCTCCAACAATTGGCTCGTTACAATTGATTCAAACATCGATTTTATGCTTTTTAACCCGCTTAATCGAGCTCGTCTATCGGCATTTCCAAGATTAAAAAGTGAGATGTTCACTAATTTGTTTGGTGATGCTCCAGTGCCCTTTTCCATGAGAGATATATATGTAAGAAAGGTCGTGATGTCAGACAATCCCTCGATATCCCCGAATTGTCTTGTTGCAATCATATTTGATCGCGATTCCAAGCTTGCGATCTCCCGACTTGGAGTTGACGAGGATTGGACTGTAGTGCGAAATACCGATGGTTTTGGTGAAACATCTAACAAATCATTCCAAGATATTATATTTTACGACGGGAAAATCTATGCACTCGGAGATGTAGAAATTGTGGTGACTGACTACCATGATAAAAATAATTTCACATGCAAAAGCATTGTGGCTCCTATGACAAATGTGAAAAGTAAGATTCCGAAGTATTACAATGAAATAACAGATCGCGGGTATATCGTAGAATCATCAGAACATGATCTGTTGTTCGTTGAGAGATTCTCAAAGTGTCACCATAAGCCATTTTTTACACATGACTTTAAGGTTTTCATTTATAAAAAGAAGACGCAGTCTTGGACGAGGATATACAGCTTAGGGAGTCAATCTCTGTTCCTCGGGCAGAATAAGTCCACGTCAGAGTTGCCATGGCCATGGTGCAAGCCTAATTGTATTTATTTTCTAGAAGATTCTTATTATGCATGTGATCTTCAAGGGTATCAGTGGGACAATGGCATCTTCTGCATGGAGGATGGACAATTTGAAGCCCTTGATTTTCAACATTCAATGTTGTTTTGGCCATCACCAGCTCTATGGTTTTTTTAAAAGGAACAATAAAATTTTTTGAAAAAAAAGTCATTATATCTTTATAACTAGTGAATTACTCGCGTTAAGCTGCGAATATGATAATAATTTTTTTTTATATTTAAAGAATTAACATCGGAAGTTTTTTTTTTGTAAAGGTCACTCACATATATACATAGAAATTGAAGATCAAATTATACGCAATATATAAAAGTATAAAACCTATATTACGATAAATTTAATTCAGTGTATATCAAAACTAAACATTAGGATAATTTTAATTCACGTAGCAAAAATATTAGTAAAAGCTTTGAAATAATACAAAAGATATCAAGCAATTGAATTGGAAATCATGTAAAGATCAATGAATTAAATACAAAAAAAAGTCATACACGATGTATTTACTTTATTGGTTATGGCACAAACAAATTTAAACCTTAAACAACACGTTAGTAAAGTGCAATTTTAATATACTTTTAAATAACATACATAATTGTTAGATGATGGCTTTTGTTTTATTAAACGATGGCTCTTAGTTCGTCGATTTTTTTTCCATCTATTATTTGAGGCTAAAGAAAATTGAATCGATTGGCATTTAGCATAAAATAGTCAATTTAATGGCCGAGTGAGCCATTGTTTGCAAAAGCTATAACGCCAAAATCTATAACAACAAAGAATTTGTTTCGTCCTTGAATAATTTAACCATGTATATCATATTATATAATTATATAATTATATAATCATATCTATATTAAGTATATTTTCGTTTTAACATTTAAGTCACATCAGCAGGGATAAAAAGTAAGAAAAAAAAAAATTATACTTGTCCCTTCTAAAATTCTCTAGAAATATTGATGTGTTGACAAAGTAACATTTAATACGTTTAATAATAACAAATTTTACATCTTAGGTTTATCAGGTGGTAAACCAAACTTATTTATTTTATTATATTTTAATTAAATTGCACACGTTTCACATGTGGTAAATGGTGAATCGATCCATCCAAATAACTTTTTTCCATATTTGTAAAATTTAAATTTAATTACAAAAAAATGGTGGTAATCAATTTCGATAAAAACGTTCAATTCATCAATGAAGTATGAAATGGTTAATATTTTTTTTCCCATCCTATATAGGAAGACAACAAAAGAAATAATCATAGTTCGTCACTACTAATTAATGTTCTTGCCAACACATCAATTGTGTTAGTGGATTCTAAGAGGATGTCTATCACCACTAAAAAAAATGTGTTTCGTTTTTCTGAAAAAATTTCCCAGCAATTTATTAATAGTAATAGATAGTAATAATTTTAAGGATTTTACCTTTACCTCATGCTGCCTCCAAATGCACCCGATTTTTCTAGACCCGAGTTATTTCCATCCATGGTCCATCATGGACCAAGTCCATGTTTGTTTTTATGTATAAGAGACACCAACGTTTCTCACTCCTCATTTTTCTTTCTTCTCGACAGAATCTTTCTATGGCGAAAAAAACCGACGACTCTAGGGTTTCATCATGTCGAGATTCAATCTTGCTTCAGCCAAGAAAGAGTAGGAAGAATAGGACAGAATCTCGCTTCAGCCAAGAAAGAGGTGATTTTTTTTCTTTTCGCTCTTGTCTATTCAATTTTGCGAGGGCGAGACCGAATGCGATTCTAGGGTTTTCGGAGTTCGAGCGAGAGAGAAAGAAGAGGACATGCCAACCCTTGACAGATCGTACGACGAACTGACTAAATCTTTCATGAGGGAAACACAAGGCGTCAGATTTTTCTTATTTATTCTTAGATTCAGGTTTCGAGATACTTGGTTTGTTGCTGATGGAAATTGTTCAGGAATTCTAAGTTGCCGATTTTGGTTATCATATTTCTTTAGGTAAATTCATCAAATTATTAGTTCTATTTTATGAATTTTAGTGTTCAAATTGTTTGTTAACTGTTTGTTCGTTATTTCATGTCTATTTTGTTGTTGTTTGTTCTCAAATTCAAGGTTTTCGGTGTTTGGTGGTTTGCTGATGACAATTGTTCGAGAAATTTAATTGTCGATTTTGATCATCGTGATTGTCGAGGTTATTCTGTTGTATGATGCTAATTACGTTCCAACTTTTCTTATTTAGTGCTCATGTCTGATTGTGATTTATTTGTTCTCATACTTTCTCAATTTTAGGGTTCACGATGTTCTTTCACTCTTCGTTTGTTATCTCGTGTTTGATCGATCCTCTTTTCCTTCGGAATTCAGAGATCTGAGTGTTGGCTATTTGTAGACAAATTCCCCGTCCACATTCGAAGACGTCACCAAATACCTTTACCCGTATGATTCAAATTGAAGTTAAGTTTCAATGAGTACGCAGTGTCGTGCCTCTCTTTGGTCCCTTTTACGATTTCGAGTAGGTGGTGTCGTGCCTCTCTTTGGTCTCTTTTACGATTTCGAGTAGGCGGTTGAAAGAAATACAGTTGCGGATCAACCGTAAAAGTGTACACAAGGATAAACAAATGTAAGCGTATATTCGTGGTTATAACTTTCAGTAGGAAAATCCAATTTGAATGGTTAAAATTGAGTTATATAGATAATAAGAATATCTATAACCTTCATATAGAAATATATTTTATATGAACGAAGTATCAGTGTCGTTTCTATGAAATACCGAAAGGGTGCAACAGTATGACATACAGTTAGTAAAACTGTCATAACTTTTGCATACGAACTCCGATTGGGCCAGACCAAATTGTGTTGGGTAGATAATAAGATTATCTACAACTTTCGTGAAGGTTAATTTTCTGTCAGAAGAATTTACCAATTTCGTATGGACATAATACTGAACAGGATACATACAGTTTTTCTATGATTATGAATAATTTTCTCTAAAATAATATTTAAAATCATTAAAAATCAAATATTGTCAATTATATCTCATAATTTCTTTTCAAAAATCATTGTTGAAATCAATACTATTCTCAAAATTTTAAGTAATTATTATATTTTATATAAATGTAAAACGAAAAAATATTCTGAAAGAAAAAGTAACAAATTATTAAATATAGTATAATTTAGGGGTATCCATGATATTTGAAGGGTTCATTTAGGGGTATTTATGAAATTTCACGAGTTTGAGGGGTATACATTGAACTTTTTATCATTTATTTAATAAAAAAGAAGTTATAATTTTTTGTACAAAATGTATTACACGATAATACGTGTTCTTTCAAAAAAATTATGAAGTACGACGATTATTAGTTAGGTTTTGTATGAAAATATTAATATGTATAGTATTCGTAATACATAACTATTCATAAACTTTGATTGAATTATTCACGAACTAAACAACTCTACACAACCTTATTAATTATTATCTTTTTGCAAAAATGGTACGTACACAAACATAACTCACAAATCTAATCCCGACAACTATTTTTAAATATAAATTAAGTGTGACCCAGATCAATTATATTCCATATATAACTATTTTATACCTAACCATACTTATTGGTAGATTTTGTGTGTAGCAATTTTTATGATTGATTTTAGTTTTTCGGCCGTTTCAGATATCTCCTTCTTTGACTATTGTGCTTGACATGAGATACAAGGAAATCAGGACAAGTACCTACTATATTTATATTTCTCATTTGGAAACATATTCAAATATTTTAAATATGTAAATTTCTAAAACGTTATGGAAACAATTAGACAATTCCCATAAGTGCATTATTACTCAGTTTATATCGTTGTTATAATTGTTCAATCTTTATTCATAATTTGCTGATTAAATCTCACAGCCCTAATAATAAAATATTTTTGGTGTTCATTTGTGCACCTTCGTGGAGATGTATTACAAGAACAGAGAGATCATGATGGAAGCCGTGGAGTATGTAAAACATCTTTTCTCATCAGATGATTTCGAGTCTTCGCAATCACAACAATTCGACACTAATTTTTCTTTCAATACTGGCACCTGTGAAAGGTATTTGTAAAGTTTAAGATTAAACACAAATATCCTTTCTTATTTAATATTAATCTCTGATTTTTTTTCGTTTCTATTTCTGTTAATAAACAATTGCAATGAAATTTTCTAAACTTAGTAAATTATTTTTTTACAGACTTCGAGATTGGTCCATGATGCCAGATGATATATCAAGATTGATTGCGAAAAAAACTTTCGGCAAGTCTTTCCACAAATTCGTCTCGGCATCGAAAGTTTGGCACTTGATTGGAAACGAAACCGAGCCATCTTTTCAAGTACCGATGCTTATGCTTCCTTACGATGTGAAAACAAAAAAATGCACACTTGTCGATTTTAAAAATTATCATGTGCATGAATTCAAGATGCCCGAGCTTGAAGACCGTCATATTTGCGGAGCCTCCAACAATTGGCTCGTTACAATTGATTCAAACATCGATTTTATGCTTTTCAACCCGCTTAATCGAGCTCGTCTATCGGCCCTTCCAAGATTAAAACGTGAAATGTTTATTAATTTGTTTGGTCATGCTCCGGTGCCCTTTTCCATGAGAGATATATATGTAACAAAGGTCGTGATGTCAGACAATCCCTCGATATCCCCGAATTGTCTTGTTGCAATCATATTTGATCGCGATTCCAAGCTTGCGATCTCCCGACTTGGAGTTGACGAGGATTGGACTGTAGTGCGAAATACGGAGGGTTTTGGTGAAACATCTAACAAATCATTCCAAGATATTATATTTTACGATGGGAAAATCTATGCACTCGGAGATGTAGAAATTGCGGTGATTGACTACCGTGACAAAAATAATTTCACCTGCAAAAGCATTCCGGCTCCTATGACAAATATGAAAAGTAAGATTCCGAAGTATTACACTGAAATAACAGATCGTGGGTATATCGTAGAATCATCAGAGCATGATCTGTTGTTCGTTGAGAGATTCTCAAAGTGTAAGGTGCATACGCCATTTTTTACGCATGACTTTAAGGTTTTCATTTATAAAAAGAACACGCAGTCTTGGACGAGGATATACAGCTTAGGGAGTCAATCTCTGTTCCTCGGGCCGAATAAGTCCACGTCGGAGTTGGCATGGCCATGGTGCAAGCCTAATTGTATTTATTTTTTAGAAGATTCTTATTATGCATGTGATCTCTGTAGACAAGGGCATCAGTGGGACAATGGCATCTTCTGCATGGAGGATGGACGTTTTGAAGCCCTTGATTTTCAACATTCAATGTTGTTTTGGCCATCGCCGGCTTTATGGTATTTTTAAAAGGAACAAGCAGATTATTTGAAAAAAAATGTCATTATATCCTTATAACTAGTAAATTACCCACGTTACATTGCGGATATGATAATAATTGTTTTTTATATTTAAAGAATTAACATCGGAAGTTTTTTTTGTAAAGGTCACTCACATATATACATAGAAATTATACATAGAAATTGAAGATCAAATTATGCACAATATATAAAAGTATAAAACCTAAATTACGATAAAATTAATTCTGTGTATATCAAAACTAAACATTAGGATAATTTTAATTCACGTAGCAAAAATATTAGTAAAAGCTTTGAAATAATACAAAAGATATCAAGCAATTGAATTGAAAATCATGTAAAGATCAATGAATTTAATACAAAAAGTAATACACGATCTATTGATTTTATTGGTTATGGCACAAACAAATTTAAACCTTAAACAACACGTTTGTAAAGTGCAATTTTAATATACTTTTAAATAACATAAATAATTGTTAGATGATGGCTTTTTTATTATTAAACGATGGCTCTTAGTTCGCCGATTTTTTCCATATATTATTTGAGATAAAGAAAATTGAATCGATTGGCATTTAGTGAATATATATTCCTTCATAAAATAGTCAATTTAATGGCCAAGTGACCCATTGTTTGCAAAAGCTATAACGCCAAAGTCTATAACAACAAAGAATTTGTTTGGTCCTTGAAAAATTTAATCACGTATATCTAGGGGTGTCAACGGTTCGGATCCGGTTCGGATAGTGGTCATACCAGATCCATATCCATATTGTCGGATCCGGATACGGTTCGGATAATAAACGGATACGGATACGGTTCGGATATTGTCGGATACGGATACGGATATGGTTCTGTTTCGGATATTAAAACTGATATTATGTTATCATAACGTAACTTACTTTTTAGCTATAAATATATCTAATTTGTGACATGAACGATAAATATGATTATATTTAAACATAATTTTACGATTGTGAGTTAAATCATTTACAAATCATTAATTTGTATATGATTTTTCAACTAATATCAAATATAATACATAAAAATAATATATAATATGAGTATCCGGATCCGATTTCGGATACTCGAATCTAGTTTCGAGTATCCGGATCCTAAAAATACCCGGATCCGGAACACGGATCCGGTTCCCGCACCAAAACCGAATATCGAATCTGGTTCCGGATCTTAAAATTAGCAACCAAATCCATATCCGGATCCACTCGGATTCGGATATTTTTTTCGAATCCGGATATTTTTTCGGATACGGTTCGGGTCGGTTCGGGCAATATCCACACCATTGACATCCCTACGTATATCATATTATTATTTTTTTTGAAGGAGGTTCGACAATGTGTCGAAACCTCGAATATATTAGATCAAAGAAGTGAAACGAAAGAGAGAATTTGGAAAGAATATATAAGACAATATTCTTATTTTTTTTTTAAGAGAATCCTAGGCCACGAATCGTGGACCATTATAGATTTTTTTTTTATATTGATGCCGCCGGGATTCGAACCCACAACCTCTACAACACGAGGGTTTATTGTGTTGAGCACTCAATCATCTAGGTTATGGGACCATTGGCACGTATATCATATTATTAATATGTATAAAGTTACAAGAATTGGAAGCACCACATACCTTCACATCATCAATTAATTTTTGGCCATTAGATGAGCATTGATCAAGAAATTTAAATATATTTGATTTACATGGATCAACATATGGTTTTATCATATGAATCATTTGAACCATGTTTATAATGAGTTGATGATAAATTATTATTTTTTAATAGGTTGGGTTTACATGAACCAACTCATATGTCTATAATTGAAAAGTTAAATGAACATTGGTCCATCGTGGACCAAGTTCACTCAAAAAATTGGAGGCACCACATAGCTCCACATCATCAACTAATTTTTTATCATTAGATGAGCATTGATCAAGAAATTTAAATAAATTTGGTTTACATAGACCAACAATGATTTTATCATATGTATCATTTGAACCATGTCTATAATGAGTTGATGATAAATTGTTATTTTTAAGGGATAATTTGTTGTATATCCTTTCAAAACTTTGAAATATCAAATTTATCCCTATAAACTTGATAATATCGAAATTATCCTTAAAATTAGAACATTATCAAATTTACCCTTTCAAAATTTGAAAGTTATCAAATATATCCCCATAAAGTTAATATAATATCAAATTTGTCTAAACTTGTCTAAACTTTTAAAAGGTCATCCAATTAACTATAGTTTAAAAATATTAACTCTAGTCAAACAAATTTAAATGACAATAATAACCTTTCTAACTATCTCTTATCTTCCCTTTCTTAGTGACTAGTGCCCCCTTCATCTTCCTCTTCTCGACTCCAATCGACCAAAGGAGTGAAAATCTGTGTGCTTCATCTTCTTCTCTTCTTTGACTGTACTCGGCCAAAAGAATGAAAACCTTCTCTGCCCCAACATCTTGGTAGACATGTTTGCTTAGATTCGATTCCACCAGAAAGCCACGTTCTTCTTCAGTTCATCGTCGAGCCAACTTCATCGGTAAACTAACTTAATAGCTCAGCTCAGCCAACTCCGTATCCACCTGTCCAGATTTTTTTTGTGATTTCCATCTTCAAATGTCTGGGTATGTAACTTATGGAAATGGAACAATATTCTGCAATTGATCCAACTAAAATTGAATAATGTCCTGTTTTTAATTGTATGCATTTCTTTTTATCAAACCAAAATTATGTTCTCAACTCATTTTCTTGCATAATTTCCTTTTATCAAATAAAAAATGAACAAAACTATGTTCTTAACCGTATGCATTTTGATTGGGATGAACTCTATTTCCTGTACAAAAACCCAAAATACTCTCTATGTAATTTTCTGTTTGACTGCTGGATGCTGCTAGTTTGTAGAGGTGACAATCGGGCGGGTCGGGTCGGGTTCGGGTCGGGTCATTTCGGGTTCGGGTCATTTCGGGTTCGGGTCGTTTCGGGTTGCGGGTCATTCGGGTCATCGGGTCATTCGGGTCGTTCGGGTTCGGGTCGTTTCGGGTTTCGGGTCGTTCGATTTCGGGTCGTTTCGGTTTTCGGGTCATTCGGGTCCGGGTCGTTTCGGTTTTCGGGTCATTCGGTTTCGGGTAGTTTCGGTTTCGGGTCATTCGGGTCTTGGCTATATTGATTTTTGGGTAATTCGGATTTCGCAAAATTTGATTTCGAATTAATTGATTTTCCAAAAATTTAGTTTTCGGATAATTCGGGTTTTTTTTAGCAATATTATATTGATTTTAACAATAATATTTTAATTTTCGGGTCATTCGGGTCGTGAGTTTCGGGTCATTCGGGTCGTGAGTTTCGGGTCATTCGGGTTTCGGATTAGTTCGGGTTTCGGGTCGTTCAGGTTTCGGATCATTCGGTTTCGGGTTCGGGTCATTCGGTTTCGGGTCGATTTCGGGTTCGGGTCATTCGGTTTCGGGTCGATTTCGGGTTCGGGTCATTCGGGTTCGGTTTCGGGTTCGGGTCGTTGACTTTTCAACATTTTCGGGTCGGGCGGGTTCGGGCGGGTCGGATCAGATTTTCGGGTCGGGTCAGATTTTGCCAGCTCTAATTTGCACGATTGAGTATGAATATAACAATATTGCTGTGACATTTTAATTTAAAAAATAATAATATTGTACATCAACAAATCTATTTATCCTATATGACCATGTCTAGACTCTAGAGACATGGCAAGTTTAAAATTTTCAAACACCAATTTCACTCTTTTTCAAAATAAAAATAAAAACAATTTCAAACCCTGCCACAAATTTCAATCATAACAAATCCAAACAATAAACATATATTACTTACCAAAATGATCATTCAATCATAAGAACAATGATGTACTCAAATACAAAATAAAACAACAACATAAAAACGTATCAACATTCATACAAAAATTATTTATTTTGTCCAATGCAAAAACCATAAATAAGAAACGAGTATCGTGCGAGAATTGCAGAAATGGGGTTTCCGGAATTTCTACAAAGTTACATTTTGGAACTCCTAAAAAGCTCGATTTCTCCAACCCATGACTTGTGCGAGAATTTCGAGAATCAGCATGGTGCTTAACTTGCATTGATGAAAGTCTTTTGTACTGTAAAAATGGAAACGTACAAAAGAAATCGGGATGGTGCTTTACTTCCAGAAATCAGTGTTTATAGTAGATATTGTAATTAAATTGGCTTTAATTCGGTTATAATTGATCTTATTTCACTTCAATTTGCCCTCAATTTACTCTAAATAATCGATCTGACCTCCGTAGAATCAAAATCAAACCTAATTTTTCCTAATTCAGGATATTTGACCACAATAGACAACTATTTTAATCTTAATTCATCCCAATTAATCACAAAAGAGATGAAATTCAGAATAAAAAACATGTACTCTACTGAAGCATCAATACAATATTGCAAGAGCAATTCGTTCTTCTACTAGCACCAGCGCGAGTGGTTTTGTAAGAGGAGCGGAGGTGGAGATGTAGAGTTTTTCTATTGGCACACTGTTCCGACTTGTATTTAGAATTTAGATGGTACTTTCGCTGAAGAATAGAAGAGTGGAGGTCTTAAGGGAGCTGGAGAATAAAGTCGTGTATGCTCCACAGCTTCGTTGAAGAAGGAGAAGAGTAGCGAGAGCTCCATGCTCTTATCATACCTTAGCTGAGGGAGCTCCATCTCCATACGGCCTTGAAGAAGAAGACCTGAGCTCTTATCGGGTGCGGAAGAAAATGAGTTTAGTGGGTTTGTGGATATTTCTTCAAGGGGTAAAAATGTCATTTCATAGATTTTCTGTTAAAGTTAACGGGTCTGTTAATCTGAGGTCAATTTAAAATGAATATAAGTTTAGAAGGATAAATTTGATATTATCAAGTTTAGAGGGTGAAATTTGATATTTTGAATTTTTGTAGGGATATACATGAAACTATCCCTATTTTTAAATGGGTTGGGTTTACATTGGTCCATCATGGACCAAGTTCACTCAAAAATTGTTGGTCTCAATTAAATATGGAAAATTTACAAAAAATTTATTAAATTTTTGGATATTTTAAAAAACCCTTTAATTTACATATATAGTAATTGAAAATAAATTATTATTTTGTATTAGTTTTTAAAAATCCTAATTTTTTTACAGCATATAATAATTACTATTATATGTTATATTTATATCATTTAACAAATCATACATTATAGATATTTGAGTTTTTATATTTTTTCCTGAAAAATAACACAAAATAATAATAATATGAACAACAATATTAAAAGAATACCATGAAAATATTTAAAAAATAAAAGATCATGAAACTATTAAAAAAAAAAGTGAACGAAAATAAAGAGCTTGATGTCTAAATACATATTCTTCTATTAATATATTTTTAATGTGTTTATTTATTATTGTTATATTTTATTATTATCAGATGTTAGTTTTTCATAAATAATAAATGAAATATTAAAATTATATAAACACAATATGTAATAATTCCATTTTTTTTAAATAACTACATGTTAAGAAATGTTAGGAGATTGATGTGCGGACAATATGACAAAAAAATGTATAGTATGCAATTACGTATTAAGAAAAAAATTAAATCATGGCAAACTCGAAGATTCTCGCGCAATTGCGCGGGAAAAAGCTATTTTCATACAAAGTAGAAGAGAAATCATAAAATATAGATATTTACATTTTTCGTTCTATCACAGAAATGTACAAAATAGCCAATAACATGGAACCCTTGGCATCCATAAAATACAACCAGACCGAAAACAAAAACAAAATATTTTGAGAAGAAAAGTGTCCCCGAGGCAGAAAAGTTTAAGAAAAATATCCCATAAAATTTCCATTAACGGGTTATCACGAGCAGGTTGTGGTGATTGAGGGTTAACGGGCTGCTGGCGTCATTTTTGACGTCATCGAGGATGTATATCATGTATTTGCTAATTTTTTGGGGAAGAGTATAATATTTCTTAAAATAATTCTCAACAAATGTGTTACATTAAAGTACTAAATAAATATTTCGCAATGTGTCATATTCAAAAATAATATAATAATGTTGTCATCATCAAACTTCCTTAATCAATATGATATTTATTTTCATAAAGTCTTATATTTGATCCCGAAAAATCATAACTATATACTATGTATATAATAAAACAAATGAGACAATACCGCCGCGAAGTGCGGGTAATCTCCTAGTGTTGTTAATTCGTCTGTATAGTTACCAATACGAATACAATTAATTTGATAAATGAAAATATATATTTATTCAGAAAATAGTTGAGAAATTTTGTTATTACAAATAATATTTATTGTAGTTTTAAACAACAAGTTTAAATATTTAAATTGGTATTTTTTTGTTTTATTTTTTTGACGCAATTTCAAGTGTACTCCTGAAAAACATCAAAATTCACATATACTCCTCAATAATATGAAAGTATCACATATGCCAATATCAAAATTTCACATATAGCCCTTCAAAATCCTTCAAATATCATTATTACGCCTATAAAATTATTAAAGTATCACATATACCCATATTATATCGTTTAAAAATCATCAACGTATTTCTTGTTGGCAATATGTCAATTACCTAATTTTTAAAATTATTTTTCTATGATAATGAATAATTTTCTCTAAAATAATATTTAAAATCATAAAAAATCAAATATTCTCAATTATATCTCATAATTTCTTTCCAAAAATCAGTGTTGAAATCAATACTATTCTCAAAATTTAATGTAATTATTATATTTTATATAAATGTAAAACGAAAAATTAACAAATTATTAAATATAGTATAATTTAGGGGTATCCATGATATTTGAAGGGTTTTTTGGGAGTATTTATGAAATTTCACGGTTTTGAGGGGTATACATTGAACTTTTTATCATTTATTTAAATAAAAAAGAAGTTATAATTTTTTTCTCCAAATGTATTACACGATAATACGTGTTCTTTGAAAAAAATTAAGAAGTACGATGATTATTAATTAGGTTTTGTATGCAAATATTAATATGTATAGTATTCATAATACGTAATTATTGATAAATTTTGTTCGAATTATTCGCGAACTAAACAACTATAGACAACCTTATTAATTATTTTTTGTTTTGCAAAAATGATACGTTCACAAACATAATTCACAAATATAATCCCGGCAACTATTTTTAGATATAAATTAGGTGGGACCCAGATCAATTATATTCCATATATAATTATTTTATACCTAAAAAATACTTATTGGTAGATTTTGTGTGTAGCAATTTTTATGATTGATTTTAATTTTCGGCCGTTTCAGATATTTCCTTCTTTGACAATTGTGCTTGACATTAGATACAAGGAAATCAGGACAAGTACCTACTATGTTTATATTTCTCATTTGGAGACATATTCAAATATTTTAAATATGTAAATTTCTAAAACATTATGGAAACAACTAGACAATTCCCATAAGTGCATTATTACTCAGTTTATATCGTTGTTATAATTGTTCAATCTTTATTCATAATTTGCTGATTAATTCTCACAGCCCTAATAATAAATCTTTTTGGTGTTCATTTGCTCACCCTCGTGGAGATGTATTACAAGAACAGAGAGATCATGATGGAAGGCGTGGAGTACGTAAAACATCTTTTCTCATCAGATGATTTCGAGTCTTCGCAATCACAACAATTCGACACTAATTTTTCTTTCAATACTGGCTCCTGTGAAAGGTATTTGTAAAGTTAAGATTAAACACAAATATTCTTTCTTAGTTAATAGGGTGATTATTCCCTGATTTTTTTTTGTTTTTATTTCTGTTAATAAACAATTGCAATGAAATTTTCGGAACAGTACAAAACGTCATATTCCTTTTGATCTTCAAACTTAGTAAATTATTTTTTTACAGACTTCGAGATTGGTCCATGATGCCAGATGATATATCAAGATTGATTGCGAAAAGAACTTTCGGAAAGTCTTACCACAAGTTCATTTCGGCATCGAAAGTGTGGCACTTGATTGGAAACGAAACCGAGCCTTCTTTTCAAGTACCGATGCTTATGCTTCCTTACGATGTGAAAACAAAAAATTGCACACTTGTCGAGTTTAATAATTACCAAGTGCATGAATTCAAGATGCCCGAGCTTGAAGACCGTCATATTTGCGGAGCCTCCAACAATTGGCTTGTTACAATTGATTCAAACATCGATTTTATGCTTTTCAACCCGCTTAATCGAGCTCGTCTATCGGCCCTTCCAAGATTAAAATGTGAGATGTTCACTAATTTGTTTGGTCATGCTCCAGTGCCCTTTTCCAAGAGACGTTTATTTGTAAAAAAGGTTGTGATTTCAGGCAATCCTTCGATATCCCCGAATTGTCTTGTTGCAATCATATATGATCGTGATTCCAAGCTCGCGGTCTCCCGACTTGGAGTTGATGAGGATTGGACTGTAGTGCGAAATACGCATGCTTTTCGTGAAACGTATAACAAATCATTCCAAGATATTATATTTTACGATGGCAAAATCTATGCACTCGGTGATGTAGAAATTGTGGTGATTGACTACCGTGACAAAAATAATTTCACGTGCAAAAGCATTGTGGCTCCTATGACAAATACGAAAAATAAGGTTCCTAATTATGAAAATGAGATAACAGATCGCGGGTATATCGTAGAATCACCAGAGCATGATCTGTTATTTGTCGAGAGATTCTCAAAGTGCAAGGTGTATAAGCCATTTTTGACACACGACTTTAAGATTTTCATTTATAAAAAGAACACAGAGTCTTGGACGAGGATTTACAACTTAGGGAATCAATCTCTGTTCCTAGGGCCGAATAAGTCGACGTCTGTATCTACTACAGATTTGCCATGGTGCAAGTCTAATTGTATTTATTTTTTAGAAGACTCCTTTATTGCATGCCATCTCTGTAAACTAGGGTTTCAGTGGGACAATGGCATATTTTGCATGGAGGATGGACAATTTGAAACCCTTGATTTTCAGCACTCACTGTTGTTTTGGCCATCCCCGGGTTTATGGTATTTTTAAAATGTACAAACCGATTATTTGAAAAAATTTCATTATACCCTAATTATTTGTCTCTTTAGTATTTAGAAATGAATGCTCTTTTTTCCAATTCTTTACTGCGTCCTATTCTGGATATTTCGAACGCAAAATTTTAATAAACTCATACACAAACACATCATTAAACATAATCCAAGTCCAAATATATCAACATGAAACAAAATCCAAGTCCAAATACATCAAAACAAACATAGTTCACACATAGCACAAACACATAAAGTTAAAGTACCCGAAATTTATTTAAACCCTAAATAAACTAGTGAATAAGTAGAAAACCTGCAACATGCTTTTTCATTCGATGAACCCCTCTGCAATCTGTGAAATAAGGAAAACAAAATTAATAAATATTATATGTCATAACATACAAAATAATAAATTATACCCTTGGCATCAAATCTTCATTGTCCTTGTTGCGTATATGCAAGACCATGCGCTCCTCGATCAAAGTGCCGTCTTCACGTCTGTGTTCCCACGTCACGATCTCTCCTGGAAATTGGTGGACCCTCATTTCATTCGTATGTGAAACGAGAGCCTCTCTAGTTGGAAATTCAGTAAAACATCGTGAACAAGTAAACTGTGTATCGGTACCCCAAGGATGAAACTTCTTGCTAAAATGTCTCTTTGCCAAACTTTCATTTGCAAAGAAATATTCATGCTGAGCACAGAAGTAACTTGCACCAGGTGGTATAAAATATAAACTCATTTTTTGTGTAGATAGTTTTGTTGAAGGAAAGAGCTGCAAAGAGAAAGATGAAGAGGATATGAATGAACTGACTGAGGTTGCTGTTTTATAGGGATGTTTTCTTACCATGCATGAGAAATTTTTTACTTTGCCCAAATAATTAGGAATCCTGTAAGGGTTGCTCACTTCATTTGCAATGCATGATCTTCTTTGATCTTCTTGTCATCAATTATCTGACAACAAAGAAGAGAATTTTACTTGGCCCCAGATTTCACCACCATACCCTCTATATACTAATTAATATTTTTAATTAATATAATAATTAAAAAATAATCAATAACCTTTAATTTTCGTAAACGGAGCAGAGTAAGAGTGCAAACGGAGCTTATACGGACGAATATTGTTCATACTGTATTCTTATCCATCTTATTTTTTCATATATCGAATACCGATTCTATTCAAATACTAGAATACTACACGAATACAAATACAAATAGAATTAAAATATTATCAAATATAAATATAAATATGAATTTATTTGGGAAATCAAAACAATAATTATATCATAATTATATTATTTACTTAAAATATTCATTACGAACAAATACAAATCTCAATACAAATATTAAATATTATCATAAATATTTATTATAAAATTATAAATATAACTAATGTATATCAAATATTACTATGACAACCATTTATTTAAGAAGTAATTTTTTTATTCAAGATATTTAAGTATTTATTTATTGATAAAAAGACAATAGTACAAAACACAAAGATAAACACCATACAATGATATATATGTGAAACATATTAGTATCCAGATCTGGTATTTGCAACCGTATTTGAATTTATACTAATCCGTATCGAGATACGAATATTACTCATACCTGCAAACAAAATAGTTTTAAACTATCCTGATAAAAAATTTACCCTTATGCGATATACGTACAGTTCAAATTTGAGCAGGCTCGAGTCGTCTCGAAAAAAATAGTGTAATTATTGGTTGGTATGTAAAATTGTTCAATTCAAACTCGCTATTCTTGAAAATACATAGAATAATGAAGTAAAATACTAATTTCATCTTAATATAATACTCAGCATTACGTTGAAACTATGGTGGTTATCTTATCTAATTCATTTTCATTTTTATATGAGGTACAAAATTTTAAAATTTTAAATAGTAGATAATATCCTAAGCATAATAATAAAAAAAATAAGTATACGATACCCAATGTCATCTTTATAAAAAATTAGTTTGAAATGGATAAAAGAAAATATTATATGTTACCAGATAAATAATTAAATTTTAAGGTACAAGTAATAATGGGACTGCATCCTACGAAAATTGTAGGTATATAGTTTCCTGCATCCATTTTAATTACACCTTCGGATATTCCAAGGAAAAACCAAAACACAGAGTTGGCAAAAAGGACTATACCAAAAAGAAACAAATAAATATATGGTCCTCCAAATTACACCAAAATATTTTATCCATATATATTGTTATATATGGTTTTTACCACATATGTTGTTATATATAGTCTATATGATTGGTATGTATATTAATTTATATTTTTATGCTCAATACATTGTTATTATTATATGTAGTCTTTTATAGTTTGTAATGAGATACCACATATGTTGTTATATATAGTCTATATGATTGGTATGTATATTAATTTATATTTTTATGCTCAATACTTTGTTATTATTATATGTAGTGTTTTATAGTTTGTAATGAGATAAAAATAAATTGTCACACACACACACACACACACAAATCATATCCCATATTTATCCATTTTATTTTTCCGGATACGAATACAAGTAGCATATAACTTATAAGTAGTAACTGGATACATATTCCGTTCGGATATTATATAAATACAAATAAAATTCATATATTATCGAAAAAAAAATATGAATACGAAATAAATTCTGATACTGAAATAGTTATTATATCATAATTATATTATTTACTTAAAATGTTCAAACAAATACAAATCTCAATGTAAACATTAAATTTTGTCGTAAATATTATTTTATAAATTATAAATATAATTAAGGTATATAAAACATTAATATGGCAACCATTCAATATAAGAAGTATTTTTTTTATTTGAAATATTTAAGTATTTGTTGAAAAAAAAAATACAAAAACAAAGATGAACAACATGTTACAGTACATATGTGAAAATAATTAGTATTCATGTATGATATTGACAATCATATCCGGATAAGAATATTACTTGTATCAGCAAACAAAATCAATTTTATGAATACGGTCATGGTTCGGTCAGATAATATTAGGACTGACAATGAACATAATTCGCACTAACATAACTCAACTTGAGCTCGGCTCAACCTTGGTTCGAGCCAGCTCGGCCCATCTCGAAATAGGGGTTCGAGATCGATTTTTTCAGCTCAAGCCAACTCGTCTCGGTTCAAACTCGAACTGACTCGGTTCGGCTCGAAAAATATCAGTGTTATTTTTGATCGGTATGTAAAATTGTTCGAATTTGCCAAATCTCAAGCCGAGCTTGATGCAACTTGTGCTCGGCTCAACTTTAGCTTGAGTTGACTCGGCCCGGTTCGATTTCGTTTGTTCCAGTTTTCGAATGAGTTTTTTTCGAGCTATTTTCGATATGAGTTCGAACGAACGTGGATTTTCGAGTTTTTTTTCGAGTCCTAAATAAGATTTGTCCCTTTTACACACGTTAGTGGATCCATTTTACCAGATATTCTTGATAATACAAAACATAAAATAATTAAGTAGATTGTTAATTTTATCTTAATATAATTGCGGAAACTATGATAATTATGTAATTAATTTTTATTTTTATACGAACTACAATATTTTAAAAGTTCGATGATATTCTAAATATAATAAAATAAGAAATATATAATACTCAATTTTATATTTATCAAATTAGTTTGAATGTATAACAAAACAAAATATTATTGTATAACGAATAAAATTATGAAATTTTAATGTACATAAATTACACTAATAATGACACCCTATTTTGTAAATAGGGTATATACACTTCCTAGCACCTGCATCTTTTTAATTACCCTTTAAAATAATATCAAATATTAACATGCTCATTTTCAGGAAAAACCAAAATAAAGATTTGGCAAAAAAAGGACTACCAAAAAAGGAACAAATCAAGTCTAATAATTATCTGTTATCGTGGAGAGAAATGCAGCTCCGTGTCATTAATCATTATCGTGCTTAAGCGTTTTTGTTCTCTCCAGTTCATATCCGTAAATGGTGTCCATTTGATTATTTATTATATATTTTATCATAAAAAATTAAAATTAAATAAAATATGATACAAAAAATATTTTTGCAAATATCTTGACAAATTAATATTATTTTAATATTTAATTTTAATGTTAAATAGTTATTAATAAAAATAATTACTGAATAATTTTTCTTGTCAAATTAACAATGAATTAATAAAAATTAAAACTAAGATTAAAATAATATTGTCGCTAATTTTCATTTCAACACTTATTTTTTATTTCAGCAGTTCGTTTTGTAGTAACTATTTTTATTTCATTAACTAGTTTTTAGTAATTATTTTTATTAATAACTATTGATTTCATCAGCTAATTTGCTAATAGCTAACAAAAATAATTATTACAAAACAAAATGCTGAAATAAAATTTGTTGTTGAAATTAGAACTGATGGCAATATTATTTTAATACTAGTTTTGATGTTCGCTCATGCATTGTTTATTTGGTAAAAAAAAAATACTATTTAGTAACTACACACAAATAATGATCATAACGCATGTTTATCCATTTTATTTTTCGGATATGGATACGAGTAGCAACTAGATACAGATTCGTTATGATACTATACAAATACAAAAACAAATACAGATAGAATTCATATATTATTGAATAAAAATATGAATCTCAATGCAAATATAAATCTCAATGCAAATATTAAATTTATCGTAAATATTATTTTATTAATTATGGATATAATTAAGGTATATAAAATATTACTATAACAGCCGTTCGATATAAAAAATCTTTTTTTTTATTTGAGATATTTAAGTACTTGCTGACAAAAAAAAAACACAAAGATAACATGTAACGGTACATATGTGAAAATTATGAGTATTCAAGTCTGGTAATGGCAATCTTGTATGAATACGAATATTACTTATATCTACAAACAAAATCGTGTACTAACGTATTCCTGTCGAAAAAAAATTGATCGATTTTTTATATATATTCAGATACAAACATTTTTATTCGAATATAAATATTTTCTCGATACGATCATGGTTAGGTCAGATAAGATTCGGGATGACAATGAGCCGAATTCGCACTAACATAACCCAACTTGAACTCGGCTCGACCTTGGTTCGAACCATCTCGGCTCGTCTCGAAAGAGGGGTTCGAGCTCGGTCTTTTCAGCTCAAGCCAACTCGGCTCGGTTCAAATTTGAGCTGATTTCGCTCGGCTCTAAAAACATTAGTGTTATTTTGGATTTGTTTGATAAATTGTTTGAATTTGACCAATCTCGAGCCGAGCTCTATTTCGGTGTTCGAATTTTCGAACGAGTTTTTTTCGAGTCCTAGATAAGATTTACCCCGTTTACACACTTATAGTGGATCCATTTTAGCCGATAGTCTTGATTAAAAAAAAGCATAAAATAATTAAGTAGAATATTAATTTTATTTTAATATAATAGCTGAAACTATGATAATTATGCAATTAATTTTTTATTTTTATACGAACTACAAGATTTTAAAAGTTCAATGATATTCTAAATATAATAAATTATGAAATATATAATACTCAAATTTGTATTTATCAAATTAGTTTAAATGTATAACAAAACAAAATATTATATATTACGAGTAAAATTATGAAATTTTGATGTACGTAAATTACACTAATAATGACACTCTATTTTGTAGGTATATAGTCTTCCTAGCACCTGCATCTTTTTAATTATCCCCTAAAATAATATCAAATATTAACAGGTTCATTTTCAGGAAAAATCAAAATAATGATTTGGCAAACAAAATACTACCAAAAATGGAACAAATCAAGTCTAATAATGCACTGTCTGTTATCGTGGAGAGAAATGCAGCTCCGTGTCATTGTCGTGCTTCAGCGTTTTTGTTCTCTCCAGTTCATATTAGTAAATGGTGCCTATGTTTCTAATTTGACTCTGTTTCAAGAAATCAGAGGTATTTGGTACAGATTATAACGAAGATGTTATCTTAACGAAGCATAAAGGTTCTGATCACCTAATTAATACATTGTGTTCATTACAAGGAAACACATATATGCATTCAAAGAATTTTTTTTATCAAAATAGCACGTAAATACAATTTAATTCAATTAAATTAAACTGGGTTACAACGATTTGTACCTTTATTTTATATATATTCGGAAATTCGAAAAATAATTTGTTTTCATTAGGGGATGTTTGATGCAAAGAATTTTGAAAGGTTTTAAAGAATTTTTACATTATGCCGAGAAAATGAAATAAGGGTTAGTAGAGTGGAATCAGATTATAAGGTGGAGCGAAAAAAAAGTCGTTATATAATATAATTTTTGAAAGGTTTTAAAGAATTTTTAATTATTTGTTTGGTTGTTTAGAAAATTTAGAATTTCGAAGTTGAAATTTCAATATTATAATATAATTACTATATTACTAGCAATAGCAAACCCATTATATTCATATAATATCATTATATGAATTAAATAATTATATTATCATAATTATATTTATATAATTAATATATTATTATATTATTACTACAATAATATTAAATTTATTGTTGTATTATTACTATAATTATTATTGTCTTAGTATAATATATTATACTAATTATATGGATATGAAAATAATGTATTATTATATTATTGTAATAAAATAATATTATTAAATGCGTTGATATATGAATATAATATTGTATTTTATCCATATAATAACATTCTTTATAATAAAATATATACATTTATATTCATTATATTCATATAATAAAATTATTAGGAATACATTTTTTTTATTATAATAATAATATATTATATTATATTAATTTTATAGATTTAACAATTATAGTATAATTATTCTTTGATTATAAACTTTTGCTCCACTTTAGTAAATATTAATAATACTATAATATAATAATTATATATTATTATTATGTGTAATATTTAATTAGTTATATAAAAATAATAATTACAATGTAACTGTTTTATGATAATAAAATTACTACTACATAATTGATATATAATTATTTTATTATTGTAATATTATTTGTTATCCATACAATAGTATTATTTATGATAATATATAATATTATACTAATTATATAAACATAATAATATTGTCTTATATGATTATTATAACATATAAGATTATTTTAATTATATTAATATAATAAATAGAATTATTATAAACATAATAAGATCAACAACTATTATTAGCATTATAATAATAATAATAATAATAATAATAATAATAATAATAATAATAATATTAGAGACTTTATTATAGTTTCTTACAATATCATATTTTGCCAAAAGTCACATATCATAATGGTTGAGTGTTCACACTAAAATCACATATTGGAGAGATTATGGATTTGAATCCCGATAATATTAATATAAAAAATAAAAAATTATAATAATCACGATTCGTCATTTAGGATTCTTTTAAAAAAAAAATTAATATTAAGACCAGTGGCACAACATTTTTTTAGTTTTGAGCTTTCAATAAAAAGTAACGAATTACAAATAGGCTCCTGGAAGATCATGAAATGGTCCAGAAAGATTTTTATTAAGAAGCAGTTTTCAAAAATGCATATTAATCGAAAATTATATCAAACAAACTAAATCAAAATCCTAATTCAAGAATGAGATAAGATCTAAAATCTCTAATGAATTTGGGAATTCAAACAGTTCTACAATTGATGCAAACAGCAGAGAAAAGAAGGTCCAGAATTAAGATTTATTATCAATTTACAATTTAGTCCTTAACATATTGATTTTGTAAAATCAATAACAAATAGAAAATGGCAGGAAATTAATTTATTCAAAAATTATATTAAACTACAAATTTAGACCTAAACAGTGATATCGAGAAGGGATTATTTTTGAGTCTTTTTATATTTTAAATTGAATTAGCAAAACAGCACAGAAAAGATTGGATATTTCACAATGTAAAAATAGGAAAATTTCGAAATAAAATCCACTATAATTCTAAAAATTGTATATTTTCATATATAAAAGATCCACAAACAAATTTTATTAAGATCTAATAATTTCCTAATTAAAATGCAAAAAATTTAAAAGAAAGTACCGAAAAAGAGGAGAATTTGTGTCCAAGAAGAGGTCTTGGAGAGGTCCTCGAACCTTCACGCCTTGAGAGGAGGTGAGAGGACGAGGAAAACAACTTCCTTGAGCTTGTGAGAGAGAGGAGAGATCCTCGGCCTCGGAAACCGTGCTAAAACACGATCTTCTCGGCGAAAATGACTCAACGATGAGCTTGAGAAGCTTGAGAGTTTGGGAGAGGTGGAAAATCAAGTAGAAATGACTTTCTTGATCTTGTGTGAGAGTGGAGAAAATTGAATGGAGGAAAAGATCCTCGGAACGGCATACACGATCTTCTCGGCGAAAATGGCTCGACGAGCGAGCGAGAAGGAGTTTCGGAGTTCTAAAAATGCAGGGAGAAGAGGCTAAGACCTTAATTTCCCCAAGAATGGAGTGGTTGACCGAACAGGACCAATGATGATGGAAAGAATGGTCTTAGATGTCTTTTAAAGGAGGTGAAGATTGCTACAAAACAAAACGCGAGTTACAACTTGCATGGTTTGGTAGAACAAGTTGCAAAGAATCCAACGCTCGAAACCGCATCCAATTTTGACATCGGACGACCGAGAAAATTCGAAAATACAATCGCAAAACTTCTCCATGGATCTAGATTAAATCATCCGAAAATCCTCTAAAATTCCCAAAAATATATGTGTTCTTCTGCGGTCAGGATAGTTAATGGAGGGTATGGTTAGAACATTTCTTCTCTCAGGTAGGACTGGAGAGTATGGTTTTACACCTCAATGGAGAAGAGTGGAGGCTGCATGGCTCCAAAAAAGGAAGTTTGAACTGCCTTGTGCAGTTTTCTGTCGCGTAGACTGTGTATCCAACTGTGCAGCACGAGGAGGAAGAGAGGGGCAGAGGGGCCCCAGCGCACTTCACATGATACGCATGCCACACAGGATCTTAGTCTGTTAAACCTTTGATTTGGTGAACAAGAGATTATGTGGTCTTCCGTGTATCAACCAGCGGAGAGAGAGTTATACGGGTATGTTGGGTTGGTCACGGGTTTTCTTTCGCCACAGGGGATCGCGACAGGTTATTTTAGCTTACTGTGTTGTTGTCCTTCGTGAGATGAGTCAGTTTTGACCCATTTGTGTACATTCGTGTAACGGGTCACAATCTTTGACCCGTTGGAAGAAAAAGCTCGATTTCTCTCTCATGCTTCGATCAAATATCATCATATGATATATCAAATCGATCGGGGAAGCGAGACGGATCCATCTACAGCCCTGGTTTTGCGTGATTTTGCACTTTTCACCTGTAATAACACAAAAACACATCTTAAGGTATTTTATCTTAATAAATTGGAATTCTCGATATTTGGTATACTTTAATCATATTTATGTGCTTAAATTCTATATTTTGTGTACGTTAAAAATGATGAAAAATCCCCTTATCACTAGTTCCTCGAATTTCCAAAATCCTTCATACCATAATAGAGAACTCAACCAATATTGTGTTAAGGGGCGGCTCAACCATGTAGGCCATATAGGCGATGGTTGAGAGCCCCAAGTTTAACAAGGCCTCATACATTATATTGTTAAAAGCGTTAATGATATTTATGTAAAGTTTGCTGCAACTATCAAGGGTTCAGTTAATTTTCATTTCATCTTCGTTTGGCATAATCCTTTCCATTTCATCTTTGCACAATATTTTCTTTGATGATTAGCCAGTTTTCTTTCCATTTTAGTATCCCAATAGGTTTGTTTCCATTAGCAAAATGGTTTCCTTTTAAATGACAGTGTGATTTCTCCATGATTTCTTTATGAAACGTCACATTAATTTGCAATGGTGAAATAGTTTGAATAGCAATTAACTAAGATTGTTTGATTTATTACACAATTTTTTTTACTCCTTTATTTTTCTGAAGCGACCTTTATTTTTTATGAAATTATTAGGAGCATTCAAAAGTTTTAATTTTGATTTCTCAAATCTCAATTTATTCTAGCACACTAACTTGGATCATATAGGTCTCAAATATCAGATTGAAAATTATAAACCATTAGTTTTTTCATATAGGATTTTTTTTCGAATGGAGATGCGTGCTTATCAATTGATATTATGATTGTGTCATGCATCGATATTTTTTTATATGCAAGTGCTACTGAAATTTTCTTTCGAATTCATAGAAATTTTTATTTGATCTATTAAGCGATATGAAAATTTGATTTTCTTTGATTATATAAATTAACATAAGGCCCCTTCAATTTCTTGCCGAGAGCAATTCAAACTATTGAGCCGCCCCTGATTGTGTTGAGTTATGTCCGGACGCAAAAATCAAATAAAATTACAATAAAAAGGAACTCGGAATTTTTATTATAAACTGTCATTGAACTAAGCACAACGAAATGAACACAGTGTACCCGAGTGCATGTTCTGGTACACGCATCTTTCTGGATATCTCGATCCTCTTCTACGATACAATTAAAAGAAGGTAAAAACGTAACTACCATGGTAATGCAATAAACAAAACCATAGAAAGAAAAAAAGCTAGATGGAATTCTCATGTAACACACACGCTTCTTATGCAAAATATAAATACAAAATTACGGCGTCGTCGATTACCTACTTTGTCATCCTAGGTAATCAAGCACAAGTCATTGTTGGATGCACCGCAACCACAATATCAGAGACGTATCTTCCGCAATGAGAAGAAGAACGAAACTTTTTTGGACAATTGTGCGAAAACAAAAAATATAAAAACACGATATTTTGTCGTCACAGTTGACAGCATGTCAACGATGATAATTTTGTATTCATCGTTCCCTTATCGCTTTTTTATTTGTAAATAAGTTGTGAACCTTGCAACGTGTTTGTGTGAATTGTTTTGTAAGTCTAAACAGTACCGCTACCGACTAAACCACTATTTAGGATTATATGCATATTATCATCATGTTCTTTGTGTAGGCAACAAGAAATATACAATTTTACATTTTTATATATTTGTTACATTGAATGACAACAAAAATGAAAATACATATTAAAAAAAATGTATCCATTTCAAAACAAAAGAAAAACAAATTGCGCCAAAAACCAGCAATCGAACATACAATCATATCACACCACCCATCATTAAAAAATCTTCCATAAATACACAATGAGCAGTAAGATCACGCATCTTCCACGAAGAAAAAGAAAAAAAAAAAAAGACCGCAACACGTACCGGGCCACGCAATTGCGCGGGTTACGGCTAGTATTATCTATTAGCCCTCTTTTCCATACCATTTATATTTGTTATTATTTATAACACAATGATCCATAATTTATTCAAAACAATTCAAGACGATCTAAAAGAGTCGAGAAAACGAGATTATGGCAAGTTTTGTCACAAGGATAAGGACAATCTATTGCTTTTACTTGTGCTCGTTCGAAATACCAATCACCCACTGATTTTCCAATTCCCTGCAATTAATAAGCATATATTATTTTTATTTTCTTTGTTAAAAGGAATCAAATTAAATTTGTTTCTATAATCTCTATATATTTAATAATCGATTTTCATCTTTCTTTCTTTTTTACCTTGTTCGCAATTGTGGGTGGTTTGTTTCCGTACCAAGTATCTTCAAATAATGATTGGCAATGTGTGAAACAAGAATCGATGAACAATCCATTTGTCTCCTTTGATTTTGAGAAATTTTCAACTATTCTCTTCATCTGGTCTCTAAATCCTGAAATAGAAAGAGGAAATTGACATGCATAAACATTCATTAGAACGGATTTTATCTCTTTGATTAATTGTCGTTTGGTTGCGTAAGTGAAGAAACATTTTATCTCTTCATTTGGCCTCAAATTAAAAATGTAATCATGTTAAAAACAACAAGAACAAAGAAGTTTATATGTACCTTGCAAAAATCTGATTTGGGCACGGTCACATTTGGTATAATTCAATTTGCATTGTTTCCAATGTCCATTTGGATCCTCACTAATTGGTGCTAAACTCTCTTGAATCTTGAAATTTAAATAAGTGCAGACAAAATTCGAATTTAACATCAAAAAGTAGGATTAATATACCAATTAATTAAATACAAATTTAGTACAAAACCAGTTTATTAAAATCTAAAATGAATTAACAGAGCCATTCTATTTAAATATTACTATTTTTTAGTATAATTATTGTGTAGTAAAATGCATGCAATTATGGATTTTTCCTGACCTGCCATGTATCATAAGCTGCATTTAGGAGAAAAATAGGAGTTTTGATGTCATTAACTAAATTCTGTGGGAAGAAACACTACAAAAAACAAAATATATAAATATAAACATAAGCTGCATTTTAGTCATTTTTTGATTATCTATTTTTTTGGTTCTTTTGTAAACAAACTTGTTTAAGAAAACCTAAAAATGATTACCAAACTTGCATTCATACGTGATGTACAACTTTTTGGCAAGTTCTTAGCCACTCCCTAAATTAAAACAAAAAAAGATTACGTCCTTATTATTGAATATATATAAACATATATCATGATATATTGTTTATTTAGAGCACCATATATATAGTACAACTTTCTTGGAAGGAATATACTATTTTCATAATATGATATACCATTTTTTTACTTAATTATGCTATATTTTAACTATCTTTCTTTTGTACTTATTTGCAAGTCTGTCGAAAAAAATTACCTGAAGACTTACAACTCCATCATAATACGATCTTAATGCGTGCTGACCGGCTATATCGACACTACAATCCAATCATAAAAAATACACATAATTTATTTAATAAATCGTATTAAGGTCAAAAACACAATTTTAATATGTTGATGCATTTTTTGAACAATATTGCCATAACGGGAAAAAGTGTACTCCATACGCGTCGAGAAATAAACCCGCATCAGCAAGGCACTTGACTTTAGTTTTTTCAGGAAAGAGTGACCGAAATTGATCGCAATGCAAAATCGATGCCAAACCACCAGCGGAACAACCAGAGAGAAGTGCCTGAAAATAATCATCGAACTTATTCATCGATTATTATGCCTTTTTTTAGAATAATAATGATCATATTGGATCAAGATGTATAAAAATTAAAACAATATTACGATCAAAGTGAAAACCTTTTTGGCCGAGTGCATCCCTTTAGACATTAGTTCTTCCATTACCGCAGACCATATACGCTGGCCGCGAAAATAAAGACCTGAATTCTGATTTTTGAACATTTTTATCAAGTTATAATATTTAGTGACTAAAATAATTAAACAACCTAAATTAATTAAGTAGTGTTACCATACCTTATCATATCCTTCGCCGGCGAATGATGCACCATCACAGTATCGAACTCTTACTCTATTCCAATTATGAAAATCTAAGCAGATTAGAATAAAAAATGATTTAATTAACTTACATAAATTCAATATTCCATCATTTTCTTCGATTTATGCCAATCCTCTCCATTAGTGAAAAAGATTTAAATACCAGGATTTTGTTGAGATATGTTGGTAAGTATTCCAGAAAAAACAGTTTGATTCTGCATATATGTGGATGAACCAAGAGCACTGCTACTTCTAAACACACATGCTTTTCTGCTATTGCACCATCCACCACCCTAAATTTAAACATATATTATAATATAATTATAATTATAATATTATAATTGCAATTCGTTTATACTTAAAAATCATGAATATTTCAGATAATTAAGCTTAACTATGCATTACACAATATTTGGGTTTTTCTGAATACTGCAATTTATTACTTACTTCGAGATCAACGAGCCAATTGTGTTTGCCAGATCCATGGCCTCTTTGGAGATGGTAACCAGGTGGGGTCCCATCCAAGCACGCTTCACATTTAATAAAAAAAAGTAATTAATTGGTTAGGCTTTTGTACAATTAATAATTTAATCATCGTGCAATAAACATGAAAGTGAATAAAATTCAAGGGCCTCTAATTTAGTAAAAATAATAAAGGCTTTTGATTTAGTAAAAATAATAAACATGATGATTTTTTTGTGTTTCACACTGAACTAATTAAGTTATAAATTCATTGGCAAAAGAAAAATTAAAAAGGAAAATTAAATGGTAAAGTTTACCAAGGGTGGCAAAAAAAAAAATTAAAGAAAAACTAAGAAAAATAGAAGGTAGATGGAATATTTATGTGAGTTGAAATAAAGGAATTATATATACCTGCTCCTTTAGAAATAGCAGAATTAATTAGGGTTAGATCCACCGAAGGATCCAAGCTTGCATTATTCAGTCCACCATAAACCCATTTTACAAGAAATAAGCAAAACAACCGAAAAATCCATGAATATTTCATTCTTTTTTTGAGGTTTTTTCGTAATTGATTTACTTAGAGAAAAAAAATGAAACATTGATACTTGGGACTTGATGCATCTTAGAGAGAAGGGGTATATATAGTGTTAGGAAGTTGATTGAAAGTGTGAATCCATAGGATTCCCAATCTTGTATCATTTAATTTGATTGTGATTGATGCGTATTTTCTAGTCATTAACATTTGTGATACAATTTTCTTCTAGTAATTAAGGCAGAAAAAACAAAATTATGGGTAGATGATTTCAAATATTATTGTTTATCACATTGACATGTATACTTGAAATTCAATGAATCCATAATTCCATATGCCGTATGTTCGATCCATGTATGTTGAACAAAAATTAGAGATTACAGATGATTGTAAACCAAATGATTAGGTGCTCACTCAACTTTGATGCTACCATGTATAGTTAGGGGTGTCAAGGTTCGGATCTGGTTCAGATAGTGGTCATATCAGATCCATATTCATATTAATATTCGGATACAAAACAATTCGGCAGATACGATTTCTTTTCGGATATTGGAACGGATACTATGTTATGATAACATAACATATTTTTTTAACTATAAATAAATATAATTTGTGATATGAACAAAATTGTTAAAATCGAAATTTTACATTGAATCGTTTAGGAATAGAATCGAATCGATCGTAAAATTAACATTAATCGTATTTTGAATCGTAAGATTCTATGAAAATTAACATTAACTAGAACACCAATCTAACGAATACAATTTTCAAAATAAAAACATATAACTTAATTGATAAAATATATTTTTTCGTTTGAATCATTGTGATCATATATAATACATTATAAATAGAAAAAAATAATTACTCGTAAGTACGCAAATGTTAACCACAAGCAACCAAAATATTAAGGATTAATCAAATTAGTACATGTTATACAAAATAGAAATCCGGATTAATCAAACTAACATAAAGTAAAGCAAATAATATACACAAATATAGATTAAGTAAACATAAAACAGTGAAAAAAACAAGTTATTTTATTCTTCCAATATTACTTTATATTGCAATATGTCCGTATTTTATTTGTATTCCAAGTTACTTAATTAAACTTGTGGTCATAATCATCTTGGAAACAAAAATGTTTTGTGAGTCATGAAAATGAAATCGTAAAATCATAAATATATACGATTCTGCCAAATTATACATCTTGAATCAAGATTCTATCAGGATTATACCAAATTAAGATTCTATGTCCGACTTGAATTATTTTGTCAAGTTAAAATCATATAATCGTAAGATTCTAAGACTTGAATCGAAATTTTGAAAACTATGCACATGAACGATATATATAATTATATTTAAACGTAATTTTACGGTTATGATTTTAAATCACTAAAAAATCATTAATATATATATGATTTTTTAACTAATATCAAATAAGATACATAAAAAAAATATATATACTATATGGATCCGAATACTCGAATCCGATTCCAAGTATTTGGATCTTAATAATAACCTGGTCCGGAATGCGGATTCGGTCCCGACACCAAAACTGAATATTGGATCCGATATCGGATCCAAAAATTAGTACTCATATTCATATCCGGATCACTCGAATACGAATATTTCTTGAGATACAATTCGGACCAGTTCGAGAATATCCACACAATTGACAACCCTATGTATAGCATATTGGGGGCAATTAAATTTGGTCCCGAAATTCTAATATAATTTATTTTAATCTGCTTTGGGATTTTACGTCTCTTTGAAATAGTCAATAGATCCAACTTCCAAAGATATACAGGCTATGTTACGTGGATACTTCAAAAACGCAAAAGTATCCTGAGGATACGGGTATCCGACACGGATACGGATACGATACGGCTCGGATGCGTATCGAATGCGCCACGTGGCGTATTCGATTATTTTAATATTTTATTTTTTTCTGATACGGCGGAGATACGACAGGATACGGCAGGATACGACTGGGATACGTTCAGGATACGGTTGGGATACTCCATTTAGGATCCTTCGGCCCATTATATATTTTGGCCCATAATATTTTTAAATAAATTATATATGATACTTGTAGGATACTTCTAAATTAGTTATAGGATACTTCTAGAATAAATTTAGAATATTTTTATGATACTTGTATTGTTATGTTGATTTTATTTCTTGTCATGATATTTAAATTCAAAATATTATTTAATTTGTTATTTATTTATTTATTATATACAATATAAATATATTAAAATAATAATTATATAGCCGTATCCATATTCATGATTTTTTGAAAGTTGCCGTATCGCCATATCCGTATCGTATCAGATACGATATCCGTATCCGTATCCGTGCAACATAATATATAAGGGGGTAATACTTAGGGCATGTTTGCTAGCGCAGTATTATATAGTTGCAGAAAGTTATTAGTTGCAGGAAATTAATGTATATATATCAAGAAACTATAATAGCAAGAATATACCAAAAAAAAACTACGAGTTCAGGATGAAATCATGAATTAGATGTAAAAAATGAATAAAATATTCTAGAATTATAATATTTCTTATGAAATTATATAACTATTATATTTAATTATCAATCATATTAAAATATTATAATTATATGACATACATAAATTCTACCAATAATTTATAATTAACATTTTTTAAATAATACAAATGGAAGAAAATATTTTTCATACATAATTTTAATAAATTCTCCAGTTAGCACCAACAAATATTTGTTAAAGAATTAAAAATAAGTTACATAACTATTTACTTGTACTCTAAAATCATTACTACTTAGTAGTTACACTTAAAAGTTAAAACATTTAACATAATAAGTATATCAATGACTTTACGGTGTATAAGTATCTTATACAATATTATTAATATTATCTTTTACTAATAATAAGTTTATCAATAGATATCATACTTAGTTTGCATGTTTAAATAGTTTATTGGTTTTTTAAATCGGCCAAACTAAATATTTTATTTTTTAATATTTCTTGAAACTAAATAATTAAATATTTAAGAATAAAAAATTGAGCACACAAATTAAGCATAAAAAATTAGCACTAAAAGAATTATTCATAAACGATTGAATTAGCCAACAACGAGAATTTCATTTTTTTAATTGTGTCGCTTTCAAGTTGTATTTTTCAATTTAAATTATTATCATTAATATTTCATCATATTACATGTAATGTGTTTACTTTATAAATAAATAAATTTTGTAAGGAATTTGTAAATTAAAAATACTTTTTCAATCAAATTATATTTAATTAAATTAATTAACAAAAATAAATTACAATTTTTTTTTATTTTACAAAAGAAATTACAATTTCAATTACAATTACAATTTAACGGGGAGGCCATTATTTCAAAATTCCATCTCTGAAATTAGAAAAAATCCATATCACAGAATCATATAATAAAACAGAACTCGGAAGAAAAGGGAGTTCTATCATACACTCTTTTAAAATAGTATTTTTTGGGTATTTAAAATGGTATATCTTAAATTTTTATTTTTTATTGATATTTTTTTTTTCATGAACAATTCAAATTTCATATTTAGCATATCATTTATTGATAAATACACTTGAAAAATTACTTTAAATACTCATTAATTGATAATTACACAAAATATTCTTCAAAATGAATATAGCATAAGCAAAAACGATGTACAATATAGACTTTCCCAGAAGAAAAGTAAATAAGTTAGGCGTGCCAAGTAAGTGGAATATACCTTTCCGACCGTATAAAGCATACGTAACTTTCTTTTCGTAGGCCCCATTAGAGATGTTGACTCAAAAAATATATGGAAATGCATTCCTGGACGGCAAGGGAAAACGAATTTCTCCAACTGAAATGTATGGCTTCTGTTTTATCTCTTATGTTAACATAAACTAATTATCACGGCAAAAATGTGATTTGGCCAACCAAAAAAAAGAAATTAACTGTTTTTAACCATAAAATTATAATGTCACTAGCTTTTTCCCCGCGCAATTGCGTGGGAGCCCTCGAATTTGTCATGATTTATTTTTTATAATATGTAATTATATTCTATGTTTATTTTGTGTGATTGTTCGCACATCCGTGATTTGATATATTTTTAACCCCCTGATTTTTTTGGATATTGTAAAAAATTCTCTATCTTTTCGTAAACTCCAAAAAAACTCTCTACCAAACTTTTATTTTAAAATACCCTTTATGGATGGTATTAAAAAAAATTTTACCAAAATACCCTTCAAATCTCATATGTAATAATTAAAAGTTATTTTTGTTATTTTTTATTAATTTTAAGAAAATTCATAAACACTTCTTAACATGTAGTGATTTCAAAAAAATTAAATTATTACATATTGTGTTTATATAATTTTAATATTCCATTCTTTATTCACAAAAAACTAACATTAAATAATAATAAAATAAACAATAATAAATAAACACCTTGCAAATATATTCATAGAAAATATCTATTTAAACATCTATTTTTTATTTTAGTTTTCCTTTTAAGTATTTTTTAACAGTTTTATGATATTTTATTTTTAAATATTTGCAAGATGTTCTTTTAATAATATTGTTCAGCTTATTATAATTTTATGTTAGTTTTTCAAGAAAAACAATATATATAAGTCGAATATTTGTAATGAATGAAATATGAAAATTATATAACATATAACACATAGTAATTTTTTTTAATTATTATATATTACAAAAAGTTTAAGATTTTTTTAAAATTAAAAAAAGCATTTTTTTTAATGAATACATATGTAAATTAATTGTTTTTTACAATATCTAAAAATTTAAGGAGTTTATTGAAAATATTCCAAGTAAATTGGTGATGTGGAGGCATAATAAGGTGGTGATGTGGAGACATGAGAAGTGAGGGATTTCCTTAAAATTATAACTATTAATAATAATAATTAATAATTCGTTGGTTGAATCAATGATTTGTTAGGATATTATATTTTGTGTAGTTTTTTTGTTTTTTGAATGGTATCCGACAAACGATTGATTTCGTTACTGATATCTAATTTTTTTGATGTCAATGGAGATCGAACACACAATCTCTCACAACATATGGTTTTTGTATTTTGGGCTCATTGACGCACTCAAAAGGAACTAATCTTTTGTGTAATTATTTGTGTGTGTTATTTTTGGGGAGTTCTATGATAGACCCATTTTCTTATCATGATCCATTTTCAAAAAAAAAAATTCAAATATTTGTTAACTAATGATTTTTTTTAAAGATTCAATTGTATATTTATAATTTAATATTATGGAAAACATAAATTTTGTATAATTAATTGATAAATACCTAAAATATCTTAAAATATTTTTTGAAAAATGGTCCATGATAAGAAAATTGAGTCTATCATAGAACTCTCCGTTATTTTTTTTTATTATTTTGAGAAATATCAATATGCTACAAAGCCATAATATTTTTAATTGATACAATATGACTTTACAGTAATCCTTGATCACATATTTGTATTGTTCATTGGAGTAAAATTGTTAGATATAAAGTCATTTGAATGATGCAATTTAGATATATAGTCATTTGAATGATGCAATGTAATATCTTATACAGATATGTGATATACATAATTTACCCACATCCTTATTTTGAATTCAACTTTGTACAATTTGTTTATGTCACATCATCACATTCATTTCAATCATTAGATTATGATATGTGACAAAATTTAGACCATTGATTAATCATTGATTTTTTATAAACATACTTTCTTTGTGACCATTTAAGTGTCCCTAATTTTACATTATGTTTTAATCAATCTTAAAAATCCATATCATCATATATTAATGACGTGAAATATTATTATTGGTTAGGTTCATGTTAGAATAAGTTCGTTCAATTATTTAAAATTTCACATAAGATTATATGTTCAAATGTGAATGCAATGGAAAATGAAAAGTTTGTGTTTAAAATACTAATAACTTGATATGGAATATTATTATTGATTAAGTTCATGTTAGACTAAGTTCATTCAATTATTTATCATTTCACATAAGATTATATATTCAAATGTGAATGCAATAGAAGATGAAAAGTTTATGTTTAAAATACTAATAACTTAATTTGTAATATTATAATACATACATTTAGTAGTTTTATTTTTAGATATTTAATTCGAAGAATCCATTAAATATATTCGTTTTAATTTTTTATTTAGTTTGACATTCATATTAGCATAGTTCATATACTTTTTTCCTAATTTGAATTTGTAAAAAAATATTATGTAAGAAAATACAATGCAAAAAAATACATTTAAAATTAGTTTTTTTTAATTATATGATAGCAAACTTTCAATAGATCTTGCCATTAGAATAAATCATGTTAAATTACTTTTTTTTTGCTTGTATTCTTCAAAAAATCGTTATTATTATCTAATATTATTTTTTATTTTTTTATTAAAATATTCATATATAAATCCATTTAAAATTTATTTTATTGTGAATTGTATGTTAGCATAAAAAATTGAAAAAAATACACTTCTTGATCATGTCAAGACAGTTCTCAAGATCTCACGAGAGGAGCCCCGGAGGTGAACCCTATCCCCCCTCGCTTCATGTGTCAGAACAATCGATTCTGCAGAAAAAGATTTGACACTGGAAATATAGTTATGCCATACTTGTTACGTGTAACGTGTTTCCCATCTCTTTCCTCGAAATGTTTGAGACATCTAAATCTTACTTGTCATAATGTCTCGGATCAACTAAATAACTACCTTTCAAGATGAACATATTCGTTCGTCAGAATCTTTCGCCAAACGGACCTTGAAAGAACAAGCATAGTCCCTTTGTTTTGGCCATGCTTCTTTTGATAAAATATTCATATATAAATTCCTTTAAAATTTCTCTTATTTTGAATTGCATGTTAGCCTATAAAATTGGAAAAATATACTTGTCCCCTCTAAATTCCCCGTACATATATATGTTGACAATTGATGGTAAATCGAACAAATACATGTGTAAAATTAGAATATTTTTAAATATTAAATCAGGTTTATTTAATTATTTAATATATACTCGTTTGATATATATATTTATTTAATACCCACATGTGTTAAATCGGATGTATTCACTCATTTATCACATACGAATCTGTCTTCGATAATTATCTCCTTAGGGCCCGTTTGGCAAGCAGAATTAGTGGAGTGGAATTGGATTATAAGGTGGAGGAGTAAAAAGTTCTGGAATTAATAATTCCACAGTTTGTTTGGATGTCCAAATTATAAGATGCTGGAAAATATAATTCTTTGTTTGGTTGTTTATAAAATTCTGGAATTTTGTTATTGAAAATGTAGAGAAAATATTTCATTTAAATTGATAAAAAATTAGATATATAATATTAAATTGTCATTATTATCTACAATATGTAAAACTTTGCAATTAAATATATCGTTACGATATTATTATAATATTTTTATTTATTCATATAATAATAGTATTGTATTAATATATATATATATATATATATATATATATATAATAATAATAATGTTGCGTTCTTATAATAATATATAATATTATATTCATTCAATTAAAAATTGGTATTATATCAATATTATGTAAAAATTGGTAAAAAATTAAAAATTGTTATTAAATGTAATGTTCTATTATTATCTTATTACATTATTTCCATGTATTATTATAATAATAATTATTATTATTATTATTTATATAAATATAATAATAATATATTATGTTTGTATTATTAGAACAATATATATAATATCATTTTAATTATAAAGATATAATAATTATTAATATAATAATTTTATGTTATTGTAATAATATATATAATATTATTTAATTGTATGAATATAATAATAATAATAATTTTCTTATACTAAATATATTATATATTATTATAATGATATACATATTATTAAATTAATTATGTGAATATAATAATACAATTGCTTTATTATCACAAAAAATATAACTATCAGTGATTACCAATTAGTACGTAAATAAAATAATTACCAATTAATACAAAATTATTCAGAAATAAAAATAATAGGAAAACTAAAAATCTTAGTAGTTTTAGTCAGCTCAATTCACTACCGATTTCATGAAATATTAGAGCAATACATAAACTTTTTCGTTTAATTAAAAGATATTACAACTATAAGTAATGAATTAGAAATAACATCGAACCCTAGAATAATATGAGTTGTAAATGGAGGACCAAAATAATCTAATGTAAGTGTCAGTTAAACACAAATCACGAGAGGCACTAACCAAAAATTACGGTTAAACTTGAATTACAAATTGGAATAGAAAATCCAAAAGAAAGAGGCAACAAGAGTTAGAAAAATTGGACACCAAATCATTGAGAGATGAGAGACGGGGCTGTAGATAAGAGGCGAAGTAGAAGATTGAGAACAAAATTAAAGAGAGAAAGAAAGAGAAAGAGGTGAGCCCAAGATTATAATACTAAAAATGATAGGAGAGTGGTAGAGCCCACAAGAGAGCCAAACTTTTCCCGCATCTTGGCGTTCCAGGAATTTTAGGAGTTGAACTTTGCGGGTAAAAGAGCAAAAAGTATTTACCCGCATGTGATAATTCCACCCAATAATTTACTCCAAACAAGGAATTTTGGTTTGCGGGCTTATAAAACCCAATTCTATCCCAAATTCCGCATGGCCAAACAGCCCCTTAGTGAGAAAATCTGCACCTATGGTTGCCTCGTACTGTTGGCTAAATTTGTTGTTGACATATCTAAATTAACATGTCAGGATTGAACAATTCACAGAATGAACATTTGGGGCATGCAAATGGGATGAAATTACAATGCAGTTTGTCATGATATTGAGGATCAATAGCGAGATTTAAGCAATGAGAAGCACTGACTTACTCAATTATGTTGAAATCGAAGAAATTTAAAAAAAAAAAACAATGAATCACTGCATGCGTACAGTTGATGCAGCAAAATCAGCACATAAACATTTAATTAATCATTGAATAATTAATCGATGAAAAGGATATTGATTCATCAACGATGTCTTGTCAACTCTGCAGACGAAACAAAAAGAAATCAGCTGAAAACAAAAATTCAAACAATCGCGGTCAAAACAAGCTGAAAATCAACCGATCAACAAGATCTAAGCCAGATCCATATCAATACTAACAATTATGATAAAAAATGGAATTAAACATATAATCAGAAGGATCAGATGAATAAATGGCTCACCCGCTGTCGCCAAGCATAATGACTTTGAGCAAAGTTCGCCTCCTCGTCGCCATTTGAGAACTCGAAAGAAGAATCAGAAAGAGACTTTCAAGAAATGTTGAAAGTAATTAAAAGGATCTTAAAAGAAAACTCAGATTTAATTAGAGATTTGATTAATTGTTGGATAATTAGCCGCGCTCGTCTGTTTCTGGAGGCATCTTGTTCGTTCTTCCAGCACAACGCATAATTGAATAATTCCTTACATGCACTCGGTGTACGATATTAATAGTTAGTGGCACTCACTAGCAGAAAGAAAAACTAAGGTCCAAGACCAAGAGCATCCGTATCATAGATCTGGAACTTCAAAGAAGGTGGACGGAGATAAAGAGAGTTCAAATTATCTGTGGTATGAGTTAGAGTATAATGTTTGTAACGAGTCTATAACCGTTATAAGTTTATAACAAAAATAAGAGACCCGTGTCACAAATTAATAAATTATACATTTTTACAGTCTACCAACATGAGGGACCCATGGGTCAGTGAGTTTATTCATAAAAGTGGGACCCACAGAACTACGACTCGTATCCTATACCCGTGTCACAAATTAAATTATCTGTAATCTACGAGCAAGACATTTTGAAAAATAAATAATTAACTATGTTAAGTGGATAGTTCAAAAATGCAAAAATATTCTGAAAATACGCGTATCCGATACGAATACGAGTGTGATACGTAGTACGTGACGTATACGAATATTTTAATATTTATTTTTTCGGATACGTGCAAAAATAAGTTTTAGTGCCGTTTTCTCTTTTTGGCTGCGAAAAATGAATTTTTAGTGCCGTTACATCTGGTGGCTGCCAAAGATGAAGATTAGTACCGTTTACAAATGGTTGCTGCCAAAGATAAAGTATGAGTGCCGTTTCTGTTTTTGGCTGCCAAAAGATGAAGCTTTGGTGTCGTTTATTCTTGGTCGCTGTCAACGGCGAAGTTTTAGTGCCCTTCTCTTTTTCGCTGCCAAAGATGAAGCTTTGTGTCGTTTACGTTTTTCGCTGCCAAAAACGAAGATTTAGTACCGCCTGGTTTTCGCAGCCAAAAGACGAAGATTTAGTGCCGTTTAAAAATGGTCGCTACCAATGGTGAAGATCAGCGCCGTCGTTGTTTTTCGCTGCCAAAAGATTAAGTTTTAGTGCTGTTTACAGATTGTAGCTGCCAAAGATAAAGTAATAGTGCCGTTTTATTTTTTCGCTGCCAATAAATAGGTTTTAGTGGTGCTGTCCTTTTTCGCTGCCAAAAAATAAGTTTTAGTGACATTGTCGGTATTTGCTGCCAGAAATGAGGTTTCAGTGCCATTTACATCTTGTTGTTGGAAATGATAAGTTTTAGTGCCCTTAACAAATAGTCGCTGCCAAAGATGAAGTATTTGTGTCCTTTTATGTTTTTTGCCGCAATAAGAAGTTTGTCGCTGCCAAAAATGTAGTTTTAGTGTTTCTAATTTCGCTGCCAAAAGATGAAGCTTTCGTGTTGTTTTCTATTTTTAGCTGCGAAAAAGATATTTTAGTGCCTTTTATTTTCGCTGCCAAAAGATGAAGGTTTAGTGCCTTTTATTATTGTCGCTGCCCATGGTGACGTGTAGTGCCGTTTTCCTTTTTCCCTTCCAAAACTGCCGTTTTTTTTTTTCTACCAGATATAATATTTTAGCGCCTTTTAATACTGGTGGTGCCAAAAATAAGTTTTGGTGCCGTTTCATTTTTTCCACTGCCAAAAATAATTAGTTTCCATGCCGTTTCCTTTTTCTCTGCCTGAAATTAAGTTTAGCGCCGTTTATAACTAGTCGTTGTCAAAAATAAGTTTTGGTGCCGTCTTTTTTTCGATGCCAAAAATGAAGTTTTAGTGTCCTGTTCAATATTTCGCTACCAAACATTAGTTTTACTGCCGTTTGTTTTCGCTGCCAAAAATAAAGTAGCACCTTTTACAACTGTTTGTTGCCAAAAATATGTTTTGGTGCCTTTTTTATTTTCCGCTGCCAAAAATTAGTTTCACTGCCGTTTCCTTTTTCGCTGCCTGAAATTAAGTTTAGCGCCGTTTATATCTGGTCGTTGTCAAAAATAAGTTTTGGTGCCTTCTTTTTTTCTATGCCAAAAATGAAGTTTTAGTGTCCTTTTCATTATTTCGCTACCAAAAATTAGTTTTACTGCCGTTTTTTTTCGCTGCCAAAAATAACGTAGCGCCTTTTACAACTGTTTGTTGCCAAAAATAAGTTTTGGTGCCATTCTCTTTTTTTCGATGCCAACAATTTAGGTTTAGTGGCCTATGGTTTCGCTGCCAAATTATGAAGCTTTCGTGTTGTTTTCTATTTTTCGCTGCGTTAAAATAAGTTTAGTGCCGTTTGCATTTGGTCGCTGCCAAAAATTAGTTTTACTGCCATTTATTTTTTCGCTGCAGAAATGACGTTTTAGCGCCGTTTGCAACTGGTGGGTGCCAAAAATTGCAGAAAATATAAAAATAACCATGACATTTTTTAACTTTAAAAACGATGTAGAATAGATTATTCCGAAAAAAAAAATATATAAAAATAATCATTTTACTAACTTTTACAGAAAATATAAAAATAACCATGATATTTTTGAACTTTAAAAACGATGTACAACAAATTATTCCCAAAATTAATGAATATGTGGCTGCTGGGATTCGAGCCCAGGTCTCCACGGCCACAACGTGGAATTCTAACCACTAAACTACAGCCACATTTGGTGATCTCTTTTAATTTATTAAAATAATGTACAATGGATTTAGGCCGCATGAAGGGTGTAGGGCTTTAGGCGGGAATAGGAACCGCCGAACAATTCTCTCGTCTTCTCAGTTCTCACTCTCACTCTGACTCTCTTTCTCTCTCTCGCTCCGCCATGGGAATCAAGGTTAGTCTGTCTGTCTCATTCTCTCTCACTGAGCACAGAGAAATTGAACTATGTTGTGTGGTGTGCTAGGGTTTGACGAAGCTGCTGGCTGAGCATGCGCCCAAAGCGGCGGTGCAGCGTAAGCTAGAGAGCTACGTCGGCCGAGAGATCGCTATTGATGCCAGCTTATGCATGTATCAGTTCCTTGTATTTTTCTTTCCCTTTTACTACTGCTTCATTTTATTTTGCAAAATTTCTCTCGAAACAATGGGAAAAAAGGCCTAATCGTTAGTTCAAAAGTTACATTATTAATAAAATTGATGGAAACCTATTTTTGTAGATTGTCGTAGGAAGGAAAGGTGTTGAAACCCTAACAAACGATGCTGGTGAAGTAACAAGGTGAAAATAAAATGAGTTAATTAAAACATTTTTTGTTCATTTTTGTTGATTTTTTTGTACTTATTTTGAAATATTGCAGTCATTTAGTTGGTATGTTCAATCGTACCATAAGATTGCTTGAATCAGGAATTAAACCGATGTAAGTAAGCTTTTATTATTTTACGTTACAAATAATATTATTGGACCTAAATGCAAAATTTGTAAATTTTGGTAGTAAAATGCAATTATTTTTCTTTTATTGTAGATTTGTATTTGATGGCCAACCTCCACTTTTGAAGAAACAAGAGCTTGCAAAAAGGCATAACTTTATTATTATGATCATTTCATTTATATATTTTTTTTCTTAAAATATGAAGATTTAAATCTATCGTGAAGTTTTATGCTTTTAGGGTTTCAATAAGGGAGGGTGCTTCAATGAATTTGTCTCTTGCTATAGAAGTAAAATATTTTTTATTTCCTTCTTTTATTTGTTTATATATTTAGATTCATAATGGAATTTATGTTTTTACAGGCTGGAGATAACGAAGCAATTGAAAAATTCAGCAAAAGAACCGTTAAGGTCTTTTACTTTTCCATTTTCTTTAATTATAATTATTTATTAATCTACTAAAATCAAGGTCAAGAATAATAACTGGAGATGTCCATTTATACAGGTCACAAAGAAACAGAATGAAGATTGCATGAAGCTTTTAAATTTGATGGGTCTCCCTGTAATTCAGGTTAAATTAAAAATAAAAATAGTGTTTTATAATTTTCAAATTTCAAATGATAAGGTAAATATCATGTTAACATATTTTCTTTTTTGTAAATATCTTGTTTCTTTTTTGTTCCTATTTTAGGCACCATGTGAAGCAGAAGCACAATGCGCAGCTCTCTGCATGAATAATAAGGTATCTTTTTCAAAAACTCAAATTATAAAAATTCACATTTTTTTTTTTTTTTTGGAAGGATATATGTGTAAATTCCTCATTTTTTATCTTGTAGGTATATGCAGTCTCTTCGGAAGATATGGATACTTTGGCATTTGGAACCCCCAAATTTCTTCGCCATTTAATGCAACCAACCTACAAAAAAGTCCCAATCACCGAATTCGAAATTTCAAAGGTACTCTTTAAATTTTACCAAAATTCTGAAAATTAAAATGTACTTGCTTCAATTTAATATGGATCAATTCGTTGCAATTTTAGGTTTTAGAGGAGCTTCAACTAAATATGGATCAATTTATCGATTTGTGTATTCTTTGTGGAAGCGATTATTGTGATACCATTAGAGGTATATTTTAATTTTAATATTTTTCTCCTTTTTTTGTTATATATTGTCAAATTATTTGTTTTTTGTTTTTCTGAACTACATACACTCGTGTAATGAAATTCTTTAATTAGGTATTGGGGGACAAACGGCACTGAAGCTTATAAGGAAACATGGTCTAATCGAAAATATTTTGGATAATATAAACAAAGAAAGGTTTTCAATTATCTTTTTTCTTATAATATTTAAGGGCCTTATCGTAATTTTCGATAAACTTAGGGAAAGTTTTATAAATTTACAGGTATAAAGTTCTGGAGGAGTGGCCTTATCAAGAGGTGCGAAACTTGTTTAAAGAGCCTGAAATATCTTCTGAAGTTCCAGATTTCAAATGGACATCTCCAGTTGTGGAGGTATGACAGAAAACATGTTCAGAATGGACATCTCCAGTGTATTATTCTTATCTTGATTAAGTGCATTAGTTTATAATTATATATATTTTTATTTTTAGGATCTATTGGAGTTTTTGGTGTATGAGAATAATTTCAATCGAGACCGAGTTATAAAGGTTTTTGTTTCTCATACCTTTATATTTATAATTGCCTTTTCTTTTTTATTTCTTTTTTGTGAAGTTTTTCTGACATGATTGTGTGTATATTCTTTGGTTTGAAGGCAATAGAAAAGATTGAAGCTTCTATGAAGAAGCATGACCTAATCGAATAACCAACTTTCTAACTCAAAATTTTGTCAAGAAATATATGGTTTATATTTTCTCTTTATTTTTCGTGGATTTAATTATTACTTTCTTATTTTCTTTTATAATTAATGTTTTCTTTTGATAAAATTTGGCTGACAGGTTTACAATCGTTCATGACGAAGACATTGTGAGTCTCTACTAGCTTAGTAAAATGATGAAATGAGTTCTGTAAATTGGTTAGGACTTGCAAATTTTGTTAAAAGTAAGCATGAAATTGTGAAAGTGGGTGGTTTGAATTAGGCTTTTTCTCACCGAATCTGAATTCAAATGAATCGAAATTGTAGTGACTCGATATCATATCCAACTTAATAACTGAAGTGGAATATTTGCTTATTCCTTTATGCCTTTTAAAAAAATGTATCTCCTACAAAGTGGGAATATTAAAGGAGTGTTGTTCATCAAGTTGAGGTAAGTAGCATGAGAAATTGAGAATAAATCTAAATCAAGGAATTCGACGTTCTAATTTTGTGGATTTTTTTAGCATATTTTGAGAAGTATTTCGCCGAGCCTCTAGTAGCATGGATCAGAATTTAGAAAAGAGTTCAATTGGTACCACTTTTTTGCTTTTCCATTTTACAATTGGTACACGGACAAGAATTTTGTGCACCAATTGGTTGAGTAAATAAATAGTCGCCTTCTATATATTTAATATGATGACATATGATATTAGTCTAACAAGAAAAATTATTTTCTTTTTACATACATTATTCCCTTAATGTATCAGGTTACTTACTAGCCTTTATATTATTCTTGTACGATATTCGCGACCAAATTGTGAGAATAATTTTGAGAGAGGGAGAATATTACGAGTCTGGTGAAGTAAATATCCAAAAAGGATTTGGAATTAAAAAGGAATAATTCTTAAACCGCGTCGACGTTGCATCATTTATCCACTTGTTAACAGAGTTTTAATTTGATTTCCAAACAAAACTCGTATTAGATTTCTATAAATAGGCAATTTAGCTTCAGTATTGATGCAACACTTACCAAATTTTTGTTCTGTCTAAAATCATTTTCTTTAAGGTATCGATCTTTGTTTTTGTTGTTTCTTCGATAGTTTTTTACTTGGCTAATTGATTTGTATTGATTGGTTACTTTGCTTTTTTTCTTTTTCTGATTTCTATTTAATTTCTTACTTGGCTTATCCGTTTTAATGAAAAATTTATTTATTATATTTTAAAATTCCAAATACAGGAACTTGTGTTTTTTGGAAATGGAGGCTACTAAAGGATCTGAATATGAGTGCTTGCTCATAGGTAATATTTATTGACCATCTTTTCATTTCTCTTCAATTTTTCGCATTTCTCATGCTGAACAAATATCATACAAATTTCAGATATGGATGATACGTTATACCCTTTAAGTACTGGGATTAACTTAGCTTGCCGCAAAAATATTCAAGGTACACCAAAATCTCTAGCATTATTTTGAGTAAATGAGAACACTAATTTTTTATTTTTTTTACCGGTTAATTTTATAGATTATATGATAAATCATCTTAAAATTGAAGAAGGTAAAGTTCCACAAATGTGCTTGGAATTGTACAAGGAGTATGGTACCACAATGGCTGGTTTGAAGGTACCAATTTAACTTGAAAAATATTTTTTTATTTGTTATTTAGAAAATGGATAATTTTGTATCTAACGTGGTAACTTTAATTTTCTTTTTGTCAAACTATGCAGGCTCTAGGTTTTGAATTTGACAATAATGAATTTCATGCATTTGTTCATGGAAAGCTTCCTTATGATTTGTTGAAACCTGATCCAGTTTTAAGGAGTCTTTTACTTTCAATGCCACAGAGAAAAATTGTAAGATTTTTTTTTTTTGCTTAATTAGTTAAATTGATTCGTATATTGTTTTTACCATCATTTTTATTTATTTGAGGTGATATTTCCTAAACCCAAATCAAATTAGAATTTTACAGCTTCATATTTATTTATCAAGGAAATATAATTTTTTACACAGATATTCACAAACGCCGATAAAAATCATGCGGACGAGGTACTTAAAAGGCTACAAATCGCAGATTGCTTCGAAGGCATCATATGCTTTGAAACTCTAAATCAATCCAATCTTGAATGCAAAAATTGCCAAACAAATATTTCGCATTCAAATGAAACCGGTTCTGAGTTTCAAAAATCTCCGATTCTTTGCAAACCTTCAATCGAAGCAATGAAAGCCGCCGTGCAAATTGCAAATGCCGATCCGAAAAAAACAGTAAGATTAATCAAGGCAATCATATAAATAATGGTAGATTGTAATTAAATGAACTTATGATTGGTGGTAAACAATTTCAGATATTCGTCGACGATAGTGCTCGGAATATAGCCGCGGGAAAGGCTATAGGTCTCAACACAATCATGGTAAGATTAAATCTGCATTATATTCTTCCATGCTTATCTTATTCAAAAAAGATTTTTGACAAAAAAACATGATTTAATTAATCTAATTTATTATGGACACAGATTGGGGGTTCTGTTCTGGTTGAAGGTGCGGATTTTGCGCTCGAAAATATTCATAATATTAAAGAAGCATTACTGTGTTTATGGGAAAAGGACAACGAAATTGAAATTGTTCTTCCTTCAACTGGAGTTGAAACTGTAGTTTATGCATGAATAATGAGTTAGCTTTTATTTAAAGATAGGAATATATAATTGAAGAATGTAATGTTTGATCATTCTCTTTAGTAAAAGAAGCAAAATAAAGGTATCACTACATTATTTTTTTAGGCATTTTAAATTAAAGAAAATTGAATTTATAATAAGATTTGGCAAACCTAAAAGAAAATTAATTCATTGAAAAATCAAAATCGAGCAGAAACGACAAATGCGCTCTCCCTAACATGTACATATTGGATTTTATTATTTAAAAAAATAAAAAATGATATATTTTAAAAATAGAATTATATATGTAATTAAAAATACATTTTTTACATTATTCAATTCAAAGAAAATATAAGCCGAGGTATAAGAACATATAACTAAAAATTGTCCTTTTAATTATGTCAAAAAAAAACTCATTCATTACATATTCCATGAGTATAGTTATAAAAAAATACTTCACATTATAGGAATATTTCAAGATTAAAACAAAAAGGAAATTCAAATAAATTTATATACGAAGCGAAGGAGGTGAATATTTGAGTAATAATCATTGTTTTTTAAGAATAAGACTAAAAAAAGTTTAAAATAGAACTATATAAAAAAATTAATTTGGCATCCGATATAATAATTATAATATGATAATATAATTACCAACCCCCTTATTTTGGACCCATCTTTATGCAATTTCCTCATGCCACATCATCACAACTCATGCCACATCATCACAACTCATGCAACATCATCACAATTATTTCAACCATTAGATTTTGATATGTGGCAATATATGAACCATATATTAATTTTTGATTTTGTGTGATTATGTTTTATTTGTAGATATTTATGTGTCCCTTATTTTACACATACTTTTAAGGAATTTTAGAAGGCCACATCACCTTACACTGATGACGTGTCAAAATATTATTTGTTAGGTTCGTGTTGAACCAATTGCATTTGATTTTGAATTTTTCACAATATGTTACATGATCAATTGTGAATACAAATAGAATGTGAAGAGTTTAAATATCTCACATTAATAAATGAATATGCAATATCATAAATACATCAAATATTGTTATTATTTTCATAATATAAAATAAAAAAAATTAAGAAATATATTCGTTTGAATTTTATCTTTATTTTGAGATCCATATTATCATATATTTAATATTTTTCTCTAACTTAAAATTATGAAAATAATTATGTAAAAAAAGATATAAAAATAAGTATAATTACCAACCCCCTTATTTTGGACCCATCTTTATGCAATTTTCTCATGCCACATCATCACAACTCATGCCACATCATCACAATTATTTCAACCATTAGATTTTGATATGTGGCAATATATGAACCATAGATTAATTTTTGATTTTGTGTGATTATGTTTAATTTGTAGATATTTATGTGTTCCTTATTTTACACATACTTTTAAGGAATTTTAGAAGGCCACATCACCTTACACTGATGATGTGTCAAAATATTATTTGTTAGGTTCATGTTGAACCAATTGCATTTTATTTTGAATTTTTCACAATATGTTACATGATCAATTGTGAATACAAATAGAATGTGAAGAGTTGAAATATCTAACATTAATAAATTAATATACAATATCATAAATACATCAAATATTGTTATTATTTTCATAATATAAAATAAAAAAAATTAAGAAATATATTCGCTTGAATTTTATCTTTATTTTGAGATCCATATTATCATATATTTAATATTTTTCTCTAACTTAAAATTATGAAAATAATTATGTAAAAAAAGATATAAAAATAAGTATAATTACATTAATGAATTGTAAGCCTAATCATAATTATTTTTAAAACTATAATTGATAAAAAAATTGCACATACTATTAAAGTATGCTATTATTATATATTCAATACTTTTCTCTAACATAAAATTATAAAAACAATTATGTAAAAAAAAATATAAAAAATATAGTTACATTAATGACTTATAATCCTAATTATTATTATTTTCAGACATGTAATTGAAAAAAATTGCACATCCTAATTATTATTATTATTTTCAAAACAATTATGTTATATTTGCGTTTTTACTTAAAACATTTTCATGTTAATCTCTAAAAGAAATAATGAAATATATTTATTTACTAAACACAAATAATTTCTTTAACTTATATAATATTTTTCAATAATAAGCATGTAACATAAAAATTATCAGACACAAATAATAATTTTAGATATGAAAATTTAGAGTATCATTTGGTTTTGTTTTTTGTTTATGTCCATGCATGTTGTTTTATTATTTTATAGTGACGGTTATTCTTTTTTGTATATGTTGTATTAAAATACTAAATAAATATTTGTAATGTGTCATATTCAAAATTAATATAATAATTTTGTCATAATGAAACTTTGTTAATCAATATGATATTTATTTTTATAAAGTCTTATATTTGATTCCGATAAATCATAACTATATATTATGTGTATGGTAAATCAAACGAAACAAAACCGCCGCGAAGCGCGGGTAATCTCCTAGTTAGGCTGAAAAAGGCACGGGATTAAATGGAGGACGGAAAATTTCATGATGGGGGTGATGATAATTATTTTTCTTTGGTGATCGAGTTTTATAAATCCGATGTGTCTTTTTGTCATTTAGCACCGAATTTTATAAATCCGTTTTTTTTTCAATTAATTCATAATTTTGTTATAGAATAATGTTGACTAAATTTAAGTCATCGGATTTATAAAATCCGGTACTTAATTAAATATTAATCCACCGAATTTATAAAATTCGGTGTTATTTGTTTAATTTGCTTAAACATGACATGTCATGTGTTTTTGAAAGAGTAAACACATCGGTTTTTATATATCGACACTGTATTTTATAAATCCGTTTCGGATTAGTTTTGAAATATCTTGAAAATTCATATTATTTTTCGAATATTGCACCCAGAAAGGAGTTACACGCATAAATTCTCCTTTAATCATTTGTTAAAATATAATTTTATTCATACTTTGTCTACGCATTGTCTATGATCATTTTGTTTTTTTATAATTTTATATTTTAGCACATTTAATTAATTATTTTTTCTTTTACCTCGAAAACTATTTTAATTTAGTTGACCAAATAATACGACTTTTCGTGATTTTCTAGATACTTTTTAGTCGACCAAATAATATCGAAAATAAATTTGTTCCTCGTCAAAGAATTTTTGTTTACAAAATTTTATACTTTCTGTATTTTTCTAGATCGATTGTTTCTCAATATTATGCATCAACTCTCTAAAACCGTCCAAAACTATGACCCAAAGATCCGGATCCGATAAGAAGTTTTGGATTTGGTTGCTTAAAAATTCCCATCCGATATCCGCAAAAGATAAGAATGGGATAAGGGCGTTCGTTATTCATCCTTCTCTCCAACACCAAGAGAGAAATGTTACCATCAGCTATGACTGTTCCTACTACCAGTGCTAATGGCTTTTTCGCCATTAATCCAACAAGGGTTTCTTCACCGACATTGGCCATGACTTCCCCTGTTTCTTCACGGAGGTCTTTCGTCATCGAGGCCAAAGCTACCCGAAGGGAGGGTAGGATTATTCGCCATGAACGCATCCGTAAGAAGGTCACAAATTTTATTCTTTATGAAGCTTTTGTTTGCTTGTTCTCGTGCACTGTACCTGTTCGATGAAATGCCTGATACAAAGATTTACGCAGTATTGATCGAATTTTCATTATCAGGTTGAAGGAACACCGGAGAGGCCGAGATTGAGCGTGTACAAATCCCACAAGCATTTATTCGTGCAAGTTATAGACGATTCGAAAATGCACACTTTGGCTTCGGTTTCTACCATGCAGAAATCCTTCAACGAGGAAACTCCTTTCTCCGCCGGACCGACCATGGTACGTTTCGGAATTTAAACTTTCAAATTTCGTTCTTTGTTAATTGTATCGCTACATTTCAATTTTGTATTTGTAATTTGTAGGAAGTAGCAAAGAAGATTGGTGAAACAATAGCAAAAACATGCTTGGAAAAAGGAATCTCGAAGGTGGTTTTCGATAGAGGCGGTTATATTTACATTGGTCGTATTCGAGCATTAGCTGACTCGGCTCGTGAACATGGACTTCAATTCTAGATTTTCGAAATTTCATGAGAAATTGAAGCACGCATTGTATTTTCTTTGGTAATTTTAAGTCGAATTAAACCTTTTTTTTTTGTATGGTAAATCTGTTCATTTTGTTAATTAACATCGATTTGAGTTATATGCCTTTTTTACAAAATTCTTATATATAGAAGAAGAAAAGAAAAATGCGACAATAAAACCGACTTGACAATTTATTTATATATCAGAGCTCAAAGGATTCAAAATTTATGTACTTACATCTCGAAAAACACAAGAAAAAAAGGAATTTATCATATCAGTAGCGATATTAGCCAAAAAAGAATTTGTCATGGTTTATACTTGATAACCATGACATTATTATTTGATTAGTAGATAATTAATTAACTTAGTAGTTAATATTCCTCTGTAAATCTTTTTATATAACGGTTCCATCTTTAATTACTGAATTTTTAGCGACGACTGTGAGACCTGAACGGATATAAAACCCTTCTTCTGGCCTATCAGCTTCTTGCACATTCTTCAGATAAAAAAAATTAACACGACAAAAATTCTATTAATAAATGAATGATGAAAATTGATTATAAAAAATAATTGCAGACTTACGGCAGAGTTCCTTAGAATCACATTTTTCCCAATTCTCGCGTTTTTGTCAATTATGGCATTCCTGTAGAAAAATTAAAAATCATCAATTAAAGATATACTCATTCTTTTTGTATTTCTACAGAGGTATAAAACGAATAAAATTTTGAGGTTTATAAGGGCTGAAATGAAAAATTTACCTTATTTTGGTGTTCTTTCCAATGCCAATTGGAACTTTACCTTGTGAAAGTAATTCGGCTCTCTCAGTTTCAGTCTGGTAAAAATCTGCCCCCATCATCATTGTATCCTAAAATATTTCCATTTGTTTAATCAATTAATCAACACTCAATTGATTAATTAATTAAAAATTTGAAATTATAACAATAGATTACCTTGAGTTCTACATGGGGGTCGAGTCGGGATCGAATACCAATTATTGAGTGCTCAATCTTGCATTTTGACAAGAAAGACCCATCTGAGATTATCGAATCGACCACCTTTTCGAGGAAATTAGCAAAATTATGATTATGCCCCTGCAAATTTCTGAAAATTATAATGTATTCAATGTGTTGTATTTACCTTGCATTTTTCCATTTGAGTCGGAGGCAAAAACCGAGGTGAGGTGAATATTGGTTTTGCGTGATCATAGAAACAAAATTTTGGGTTCTACAAAAAATAGTAATGACAATAATAAATAATTATGCCAAAAACATTTCGTATATTAAAAAAATGAAAAGGTATTCTTTTAATTTAACATAATGCAGGGTCTGTTTTTTTGAAAATATCCCTAATTTTATAGTACCTGATCAGTAAGAGCGAGATTAGCATCAAAGAATGATTTAATTGTTCCTATGTCCTCCCAATAATCTCTAAATATATACGCCTAAGAAAAAAGATAAAATAGCTCACTAAATTCAATTTAAACGTAATTTTGTTCTAAATTCGTTCTGGAATTGAAAATAAAAACCTGGACTTTGTAGTCTTTGGCAGCCATGGGAATAACTTCTGAACCGAAATCATTTGCAGTTGGATATTCAAACCTGAAAATAATTCATTTTTACATTTTATAGGGGTCAAAATGATAAATTCCGCAAAATAAATGGGGAATTTATTAATTAACCTTAGAAGTTTTAAGAGAGCATCGGTTTTGAAGACGTATACTCCCATGGACGCTATGTATTTATTTTTCATGGGATTTTCTTCGCCAAGTGACCTCATAATTTGTGTCTCCACTTGCTATTGTGCAAAATAAAAAAGAAAAGTAGCGGTTTAGATTTATTTATTTAAGAACATTAAAAACTAATTTATATATATTATATTTGCTACATACCATTCTTTTCAGATCATTTCCTTTGGGTTTTTCAAGGAAGCGTAATATGCGTTTGTTCTCATCTATTGTCACCAATCCATAATCGCCAGCTCGTCTGGAGGGCATAAATGTAAATTCACTTAGGAAAAATATTACTCGAATTTGGTGAAATTAATTTACTGATATATGAATGAACTAGTTACTCGTCGTCCAGGGTTAAGCACGAAACTGAAATATCCGCATTGGAGTCCTTATGTTCCTGCACAGCCCAGAAAAAACAAAATTAAGTGGTTTATTTACATTTTAGTCCCTGTTTTTTCCTCTAATTTTAAATCAGACCTGAACAAAGTCCATGTAATCCATTCTGTATAAATGGTCGCCAGATAGAATGAGCACGTTCTCTATACCTTTCATTTTAAAATCCTACAATGCAAAATCAGAGAATATAATCTAATTAACTATATAAACTCGTGAAATTATAAAATTACAATTTTGACCTCAAACATCCACATAAATTGACGAACTGCATCTGCGGTTCCTTGAAACCACCTATTTCCATAATCGCCAGGTGTCTGAGTAGCTGCTAATACCTAAACAAACATAAAAAAGTGAGAAAATTACGAAAAAACCATGCTAAACCCCTAAAGTTTCAAGACGAACAAAATACCTCGACGAAACCGTCTCCGAAATGCAAACCTTTTCCGAAATTGTATGTATGTGAAATGTGGCGATTTAGGGATTGTGAATTGAATTGGGTTAAGATGTAAATTTTGTTTATGCCACTGTTAATGCAATTGCTTACTGGTACGTCAATAAGCCTATGACAGCCTCCAAGTGGTACCTGTTTTATGTGAGTATAATTTTATTAGTTTGTGAGAATCATACTGGTTTTCCGTACCATTCTGGTTCTGATCGGTACCACCAATTGAGGTGAATTAAAGCTAAATTGGGTCAAATTAAAGTTTAAAGCTATCATTTGAGGATTGAGTATGCCTAATTAGGATATATTTGGGCCTAATAACTGTTTACAGAAAATTATATTTTGAACTCACAGCTGGTTTGGCTCTCTTCTCGGTAAGAGGAAAAAGACGGGTGCCAGCCCCACCACCAAGAATTATAGAAACCACTGATTTAGGGTTTGATTGTTGTTTTTCTATCTTTTGTTCAGATTCGCCTTCTTGTTCCCCCTGATTAAAAAAGAAGAAGAAAGGTTCTCAATTTCAGAAATTCTATTTCAATTTTTCCAAGATTCAATTCAATTGGATGTGTCATGAAATTCTTTATGAGGTCATATTTGCAAGAAAACATAATCTACTTTGTCGAATTATCACATTTTTAGGGGTCTGAACCACACTTCCCGTATGTACCATACTAAAATTTTCACCGAAATGCGTAAAAATTTAAAAAAACTTAGGTAAAATTATCTCTTCGTCAAGAAACAACTTCAAAACAAGATCAAGAAAACACAGTTTTACGCTCATCATGACAAATAGCACTTGTTGACTACCGTGCCGAAACAAAAAAAATCCAGGCAAAAGATCCTCAAAAACAGAAAAATGCTGAAAAATTCTTCATCTTACCGAGAATTCTTTAGTAAACGCATTGATAATATCATCAATCGAAGCCGACGTTCTGATTCCTCCATCTAATCTCAACTTCCTCGGACAATGTACCATCGCCGGAGACATCATCACCGAACTCCGTCGATCATTAGTGATCACCGATCCATGCATCTTAACTTGCATCAATGGCATTCTCGTCGCCATCGCCATTGCTAGAACTTTGCTTGGTCTCGTGTATACTGTGAGAGAGAAAGGGAGGGAGGGAAGGAAGGAAGAGGCGATTAGAGCATTGATTAATGCTTAATTAGTGTAACTTTTATATAGCTTAAACCTGGTTTAGAAGAATATAATATTGGATAGACCTCGGGTACAAAGACCAGCATTATTATCTAGATCGTTAGTACCCGTATAATTCTAGACTGGGTGTAAGAAAATATTTACACAAGTAAGGGTTTAAATGCCACGTGTCAGGAATATACTTTACAAGTACGAGCCAGCGTAGAAATTATTGTGTGGAATTGGTGTTTGTATACCTATTTATTATTACATTGGTTTTTCGGGGACTTCAAGTAGACCGTGTGCAGATAGGAAGTTGGTAATTTGGATAGCGGGGTCGGCACGTGACGTGGCGAGATTTTATTTGATTAAGTAAACGAAGGAGATTTAATTTCGAAGTTTGATTATTATTAATTTATGGGAAATTTTACTTTGTCCCCAAAATGTCTTGAATTTTTCCTCCCAAATAGTAATCCATGATTAATTCATGGATTAGTATTTTAGATTAACGATTAATTCATAATTATTTATTTTTAATTACTTCGAATTAATCACCAATTGATATGAACCTTAATTATATATTAAAATTTTAATAATCATAAATTAATCGTTAATCCAAAATACTAATTCATGAATTAACCATGAATTACTATTTGGGGAGAAATTTCCAAGACATTGTGGGGACTTCATACATAAGATCTTAATTTATATCTTGGGATTATGGTCTCTTCCTGGATTAATGGTTTGCTTTGATTTTCGTACCGGATGATCTCCATTTAATGGAAATGGAGGTGTCCCTTCCCTCCTTTCCAGCCTTGCCAAGTATGCAAGTTTAATTTTTTTTTGAGAAGCAACCCACAAGGAATAATCTTTTTGATGTACTGATCCAGTATTAATTAATGAAGAGCAATTATAAAGGGCAAATATGTTTTTAATAGTGATTTATTAGATGATATATTTCAAATTAATATATGGGGAATTTTCAAAAAAAAAACTACAGTTTTGGGTATTCTACAGAATTCCCATTTTTTCGCTTATAATATTTTAAAAACATAATTATCATATGTTATATTTATATAATTTTAATATTTCGTATCATTATATATATTTGATTTTTATATTTTTTTTCTGAAAAAGTAACATAAAATAATAATAAGATGAATAACAATATTAAAAGAACACCTTGCAAATATTTAAAAATTAAAATATCATGAAACTATTAGATAAATACATAAAATAAGAACGAAATTATATATAAAAAAAGACTAGACGCTTAAAAAAATATTTTTCTATTAATATATTTTCAAGGTGTTTTGTCTTATTATTATTATATAAAGTTAGTTTTTCATGAATAATAAATGAAATATTAAAATTATACAAACACAACATTTAATATTCTTTTTTGTTAATCACTACATGTTAAAACATATTTATGAATTTTCTTAAAACTAATAAAATTAATGAAAAAAATAACAAAAATATTTTTTTAAGAACTACATGTGAAAATAAAGGTGTATTTTGGCCAAAAAAAAATTTAACATCATCAATGGTTAGTTTTAATCCTTAGAGGATATTTTGAAAATAAAAGTTTGGTAGAGAAATTTGTTTAGAGTTTCCAAAAAGATATGAAATTTTATAGAATATCCACAAAAAATAAGGAATTTTTTGAAAATTTCCTTAATAATTAATTATCTTTGTTCATTCGAAATGCGTGGAATTTGAAATCACACAACAAGAATTAGTAGTAGTTTAGAGTAGGGCTGCAATTTTAGCTCGTGACTCGTGGCTCGCTCGAGCTCGACTCGATAATAGTTCGATAATAGCTCGCTCGATATTAACTCGAAATTAATCGAGCCGAGCCGAGCTAGCTCGAACGTTTATCGAGCCGAGCTTGAGCCAGACTCAGCTCGTTCGTATTAACCTCGAAAAGAATTTGAGCTCGATTTAAAAAATTAAATACTTGTATTATAATTAATTCATATTATATAATTCTATAATTAGAAAATTTTATAAAGAAAATTTTTATTTCCTTAATAATTCCAAATCAGGTTACAACTCAAGTCCTAAAATGAAAAAAAAAAAGTTAATTAAGAGAGACAAATTAATAATTCCAAGTTCAAATTTAATTTTTTTGTGTTTTGTGTTGTATGTTTGATTTATTATTGTTATGTTTTAAGATATTTTGGTATTTATAATATTTTTTGTTTATTCGCATTTGTTACAATTTTTTTAATTAAAATTTAAGTTATTTTTTTAATTAAGCTACTGTTGAATCGAGCCGAGCTAGCTCGAATTAGAACGAGCCGAGTTTGAACTTGATTTTTAATCTCGAACCATAATTCTAAACGAGCCGAGCCAACTCGAGTAAGTTCCGAGCCGAGTTTGAGCTTGACACAGCTCGCTCGAGCTCGGCTCATTTGCAGCCCTAGTTTAGAGAGAGAAACGGATGTCAAGATTCACACACCTTCGGAATGTACAGAGCCTATATATAATTATAATCATTTTAGTGATTATCCTCTCAAAATTATTATCATGAAATTATTCGTATTCGAGAGTTCTTATAAGATGTGGGAGAAAATCAAAAGTCAATTAATGTTAAAGACATGGTACTGTGGAGCTCGTATTGGTTTCTACCCTATTAACATTTTGCTTCGTTTTACAATCAAGTTTCTGGTACTATTTCGAGAAATTATTCGTTTTACAATCCATTTTCGAAAACTTAGGCCTAACATAATTTTTGGCGGTGAGAAATTATTGGAAAAACATGTAAACAAATTATTTATCCAATTTATGTATTTATTTAAACAATTTACTTATTTAATTAAATATAAGTGGAAGAAATAAACAATACACAATTAAAATTATGTTTCCAAAAAAATATTTTCCTAGATTTGATATGGATTCTGCATACAGTATTCGTGTTCGTATTCGAAATTAGATATCGGATATCGTATATCGTATTTGTATCCGTATTCATATTGGGTATCGGATATTTTATCGTATATTTTGAACATTTTAGTTGTATTAAAAGATAATATTTTCTTTAATGGTATTAAAAAAAATAGTATTCTCTAAAAAATAATTATATTAAAAAATAATATTTTACAATTATTAAATTATTAATCAGCTTTTGTATTCATAGTTTCTTGTATTAAAAGTTGTTCGTACATTGTTGGTTGTTCATGATTCATCAATAATTAAAAAGCATAATCCAAAACATAATTCAAAATATTGATGGTATTAAAAATAATATTCTCTAGAAAATAATTTTGCTACAAAAATAAAATTCTCCAAAGTTTAGTTGTATTAAAAAACTATTCTGTACAAAATAATGGATTCACGAGAAACGATATCATTTTAGAATAATTTATGCATTTTCTACATCTAACCCTATGATTTCCACCAAACATCTTTTAAACATCATACACTCGTAGTTTTTGTATATTCCTGCAATTATGGCTTCTTGATATTCATATATTGATTTTTCGTAACTGGTACTTTTCTGCAACTATACAAAACTGCGCTAGCAGACACGTCCTTATCTGGCACAAAAATCAAGATGTATCATATATTGAATGTCGTATTTAATATTAAAATAAAGAAAGTTTAATTTCACACATATCATTGTTTCATTTGGTCGATTAATTATTGATTATTCACATATTGATTAATGAAGAGGAATTGGAAAGGGCAAATATATTTTTCCAATATTATATATGTACGCGATTAATTTCAATAGTGATTCTTTATTGATGTTGTGTAACTTGAAAATACAACATTTCACAACATATGATTTTTTGTATCTTACACAATCAATTTGTTGTATTCATTGACTAGTTTCGGTAATAACTTAAAAAATGAAAATATTTCAAATTAACATATTAGTTATCTTTGTTCATTCGAAATGCATGGAATTGGAAATCACACAAAAATTATGAGTAGTTTAGAGGGAGAAAAGGATGTCTATATTCACACCTTTTGATTGTACAACAAACCCTATATATATAATTATAATCGTTTTAGTGATTATACTCTCAAAATAAATATCATGAAATTATTTATGCCAGAGTTATTATAATGAGATGTGGGAGAAAATCAAAAGTCAATTGATTTTATAGATTTTGTTCTCACAATCTCATATTGGTTTCTTTCCTATTACCATTTTGCTTGGTTTGTCAGTGTATTTTACGATAGAACTGAAAAATTATGTACCACCGTCTTCCCAAAGCTTTTTTAGTTGTTGCTACATAGGGTAGTTTGGTCATAATTTTGATTTTGTTAATTTGGCTATTGATCTCCTCCAATGTCTTATTCATTTTCAGAAGTGAATAAACTCTGTAACATTTAGATTGCTAATTATATGGACCATGGAGATTGCTTATATAGGCTAGTACATACTGCATACATGATATTGGTGTGACCCTTTTCACATTTTTTGCAACCCTTCAAAGTACTCCGGTACGGACAATTTGTTTGGTGCGATCTGTAACTTTTTGCAACCCTTTCAAGTTTCTACTTATAAGTTAAAACCTTTACATTTTACGTACTTAGCTTTCGTCCATATTTATTAATTTTTGAATATTCCTAATTAATTTTTAATTGATAAAGATTTTAATTACATATTAAATTTGTAGTAACTACGAATTAATAGTTAATTAAATTTATTAATTATGAGATTAGTTGAAAATGATGATGACATTTTGATTTTGTGGGAGAAATGAGGAGAAAAATAGAATATTCCTATTTTGTTAATTTTCAACAAATCCTTGCTAGTTTTGGAGAAAAGTAGTAACTACAAATTAACAAACCAAAATGAAACCCATCCTTACTAGTTTTAGATTCTAATTTTCAACAAATCGCTTTTTTTAATGTGTCTCAAGCATCGGATATTTATGTTGAAGTAATAAAAAATACTTATTTTTTGTTATCGTGATAACATGCATCACATCCCTGAGATTTATATACGTGTGAAATTTCATTAAGCATTTATATTGTATGTTTATGATCATTTATTATGGTCCAACACTTGTATGTTTGTGATTTTTTTTAGTTGCGAATAGATTTTTATGTGATGATAGTTTTACATATATATTCAAAATAAATTATAAAACACAAATATCTTAAATTTAGTTGCAAAATTAATAAATACTATATTTATGTCAGTAAAAAAACAAAAAAAATCGTTGAATCATTAATAAATATTACATTAGTTAAATCATCAACAACAAAAACTTGTAACAAATGTTGTATTAGTTTCATATTTGAACATTTTTTGTAACTAAATCTTGTTTTGTTAAGAAAGATTTCGTAAATAAGTTTGTCACGTGTAAATTCGAATCATTTATTTGTTGTCATATTCCTTCTCTGAGTTTGTTTAGAGTACATGGACTTCTCATATTTTCTGGCTTAATTTTTTTTAGAATTGATTGATCTGAAAGCGAAAAGGAGTCGATATAAATTACACTTGCTAAATCATAAGAGAAAGATTAATACAAACAATATATTTTTGTAAAATATAATTATAGATATATATGCCAATGTATTTATATGGGTGTTGATAGTTTAAAAGCATTTTTTTTATTGGTTGAGCGAAAATTTGAATAATAATTCATAAATACCAATTTTTCCCCTCTATTTCTACCAAGGAATTGTGTAAACTCTATTAAAAAATGTCTTATTTGCCTCCATCACTATTTCATGGGTAACCTTGCAAATCTCAATTATTCATGTATACGCATGTTACTTGGTAACATGAAATATTATTTAAATTCAACATATATCGAGTACAATATTTCTTTACATTTAGTTACTGCAAAACAATTATAATTTTATAATTTAAAATTACTGTTCATGCAAATATAAAGAAGTTAATTATAGTTTGATAGTTCAAAATCTTTCAAAAACATATGCATGAAGAAATATACATGACATTTTTCGTGTTTAAATAAACATAGTACACTATGTTTCTAATTTAATATTGCTAAAACACATTTACCATGAGAACATAACATAAAAATTAGTCCAATTTTTTCTATAAGAAATATCCAGTTTTAAATTTTACGAGAGGGTGAGGGGTTAAGGCACCAAAGAAAAAAAAAAGTTAAATACAAAATAAATTTTGTTATAAGAATATGAGAAAGTAGAAGAAATAATTTTCGAAATAAATAATGCTTAATTAAGATTAGGACTTAGGAGTATAATGGGTATTAAGTTCAAATTATTTTGTCTCGCCTCTCAACCCCCAAACTTTTAATTAATATACAAAGAACCAGATGATAAGCAAAATGATGTAATTGTTCACGTCAAATAATTGTTTCTTGTGAGTTGTAATAGTTATATTGGGCCAAGTCTTGAAAGCTCATGTTAGGTATATGGTCCTAACTCTTATGTAACTAACTAAATTGGGCCCATGATATAGGCCTCATTAATGTATTTACTACTTTTTTCAATAATAATTGTCCATAATAATGGACACTTAAATATATTTTTTACTTAATACTGTTAATACATCTTGTCTGGTAAAATTTTAAAATAAAACTAAAAGGTACACTCGTTTCGTTTCGGAGAACACAAAATAAATAATTTACGATGCGAAATTATTACTTTTCTTTTATAGTTTGTATTTTAGAAAATTTTATTTTGATAGTTGTGACTTGTGAGATTATCAAGAATTTTTTTTTCATATTTTGTTATATATTTTATAATTTATAATAATGTACATAACTCATTATACTCTACATATGTTATTATTATTTTATTTTATCTAACAATATTATATATACACTACAATTTCAAGAATAAGAATAAGTATTTTTTTTCCAAATAGAGCTAACTTCATAATTTCCATGTAAATATTTTAAAATGAACCTTTTTTTTACAACGAAATAGAAATATATATACTTTTCTCATTTATCTTTTCTCCTTTCATGGGAACACAAATAACTTTCTAGAATTGTGTAAACATTATACTATGAATTTATTTGTATATATGAAAATAAGTATTATAATGAATTTCTTATATATTAATATTATATTAGAATTTATTTATATATTAAAATACGTATTGATATGAATTTATTTAGATATTAAAATATTATTAATATAAATATATTTAGATATTTTTAGTACATTCATTTTATTTGTCCATTATTGTGCCGCGTTGTAAGATTGGCTACAAAAATTATGCAACACTGAATCTTGCTCATTATTGTGACTCGTTACACGATTGTCGGCAAAATAATAAAACATATTATAAAAATGACACATGTTCATTTGATATTATTATGACTCATTATACGATTGTCTACAAAAACTATAAAGCACTTGAATCATTTTCATTATTGTCACTGGTTACGCGATTTGCTAAAATGTAATAAAACACGAAATCAAAATATCACGTTCTCGTGCATTTGGAAACTTTTAATACTATACTATAATTAAGGTCAACTATCCATTCCCAAAAATACATTGCATGCACATAGATTGGCCCCTCTTTGTCTGTGAGAACTCAGAAGAGGGTCCAAATTAATTTGTTGGTATTAGACTACTAGTAAATAGTAATTACTAATTACTAATTACTACAATGTGGCATTTAATTTTGTAAAATTGGCAAGGAATGAATGGAGCTCCAAAGAAACGACGCACAACACAACACAACGGCTCTATTTTCTGTGAACATTCATTTTTTTTTTTAATTATTAAATTGAAGATTTAAGATTTGTTACTTACCTACCCCCACCTTATCATTTATTATTCTTCTTTTTTCCTACTATCTTTTCAGAAGTCCCATGATTTTTATTTAAGTGAGATATATTTGTCATAATCCTCAAAGGATGTGTATATAATATATATTCATAAAATTGCATTAAAAGAAGAAATCTCCTACAAATAATGCATTAAAAGAAACAGAGAATTAATGCACATGTTACCGAAATAAATTGAGAATACAGTCATACACACACACATGTTATTTGAGGCTAGCAAGCTGTAAATATAAATAGGATAAATTTGTTAGCCTGTCTTTACAGGTCAATTAAATTTGCTGAAATGGGGTTGTACTTCTCAGCATTTGGCTGGATCCATTATGGGCCATTGCCATCTTTAGAATTTTCCAATTAATTGTAGAATATAAATGAAAGCAAAAAAACTAGAGCAAATTTACTGAAAAGTGAAGCAAACAGAGAATGAATTAATCGAACACGACGATAATCCGATTCGTTTCAAAGCTAAACTCCACTACAATCATCTAAGAGTTTTAGAAAACAAATAACATAATCTCCCTAAACAAAGAAAAATCATAAATTAATAAACATAATTTATAGATAACAAGAGCACTTAACAGAAGCACTCGACTGGCTTGGTCCTCGAGATAACAAGCCTTTTCCATCTTCTAGCGCCTCTTCTTCTCGGTCGAGAAAACACGAATGGAGAATTGTCAGTACAGACGGAACGAAGGCCGGACCAGACAATTCGAGGGATTCTTCGAAGACGGGACCAGACGAGACGTCGAGCTTTGACGAATGATTTTTCGAGGCGTTTGTTGAAGGTTCGGGGAGCCGGAGATGGTGCGGAAAATTGGTATGATTTTAAGAAGAGTTGTCGACGCTCCACCTGGCGCTCCCATTGTGCGATTTGATCCGCGTACCATAGCATCATCATGGAACCTTCTTCTCCTGTTGAGTTTAATGTTAGAGAAGCCATGTTTGATTGATTGCCTTTGTTTTTGTCTTGTGTGCTGTGGAGAGAGATAGAGAAAGAGAGAATTAGCTAATGTTGATTGAGGGATTGAATTAGAAGGTTTGATTGGAGAGAGAAAGAGAGAGAGTGAGATGGCGTGTTATATATACTGCTACTGAATGGGGGATTGAATTTGGAATGTTCAATTAGAGAGAGATTTGGTGTTTGATATACTCGAATGGATGAATTTGAAGAGTTTCATATCACAAAGGGGAGATGAAAGAGGGGGAGAGAGATAGGCGTGCAAGGTAAGTTTCTCATTAATTACTATCAATGGTACTTTTGCACATATATACCCTCTTATTAATTTTTTCAGTTCAGAGTTTTTGCACATATGTAAGATAAATTTTTTTGTTCACTTTCTAGTTTCTAAAGGTTCGTATTGTGTATTGGCCACAATTATTGGAGGTCAGTGAATATATCACATTTCAAAGCTAATTTATGTTTGAAATAGGGACCAATATGCAAAATTAATTCAGTATCTTCTAAAATTGATTAACTTCATGCCAAGATAAGGGCACCACCCAAACCAGAAAACCAAGTTCCTTTACCTTGAAATGGTATATTCCTTCTCTGAGAAGGTAAACTTACAAAAAAACCCCAAAAACACTTTCCTTTTCTAAAAAAAAAACACTTTCCTTTTCTAAAAAAAAAACAACTTTTTATCTTTTATCTTTTTTTTTTTGCTTGCCCTTCTTTTCAAGTGGTGGGACGATTTTTTATGCGTTTTTTGACTAATTAAATCTCTCATCTCCGTTTGATCATCATTGGAGCTGTCCAGTTTATCACCATCATCATAAATTTGTTTATTACCATCAATTAATAGTTGGTAACTACCCTACCTTTCTTGAAATTTGACATGATTATAATGCATAGTTTATAATTTCTTTGTTCGAATATTTAGTCAATAAAAAAATGCCATCCACATGACCAACGAATTTTTCTGATGATCTTCCCATGCATAAGTCATGACTTCCTTGTATCTAGTACTACATATTTGCGTATAAACCTCTTGTACATTAAATAACTTTTATTAATATGATTTTTACAATTTATAATACTTTAGGGGTTATTTTGAGATTTAGGTACAATGTAATTGAAAATCAAGTATTGATGAGAAGATTAATTGACCTAAGTCTAATTAAAAAGGAGTGCAAGGGAATTTGTAGTAATAACTCAATAATCAATGATGTGATTTTATTTAGTGACCAAATAACTTTGCAGAGTGGAACATAATTTGTTTAGGATTTGGTATCTTTTGGGACCTCCATACTTAAAAAGTAGATACCCAATGAAGGCTACATTCATGTGATATGTACTGGACACGAATGCCAACTAAAGATAACTTATGTTGGATTTGGTGCCTAATTATATAAAATTAGTAATTAGTAAATTACTATTAACACACTTTTAATATTTTGTAATTAAATGCTAAATCAAATTTTAATGGAATTATTGCGTATATATTATGTTACGCGGATACTTCGAAAAATCGATTTTATTTGTATCGTCGTATTCTTGTCGTATCATAAATATATGTAAAAAATATCATATTGTGGTATCCGATACGTATCGAATATGTTATTCACAGTCGTATCCGTGCAACCACAATAAGTTATATGTTTTATATAATATTGGATAATTAAGCTGGCCATCTATTCAAACCAAATCTCAGCTAATTTGTTTACATTATGTTATGTGTTTTATATAATGTCAATATAATTGACCATTAACAAAATTATGGTTACCTCTAATACAATCTACCCTTTAATTTATAATGGAACAGTCAAACTAGAAATACACTTGTTTATCTCTTGCTTGACTAGATTTCATTGATAAAATCAATCAATTGTGCCACAAGCCATTCAGTATTTTTTAATTTTTACCTCATATATTTATACTGGTACATTATATGCAAAAAAAAAAAAAAAAATTAACCGAAATAATTGTAATTGTAATATTGTTTATTTATAGTTTGCATGTTTTGTCATTTCTTTATACATTAACATACAATTTTATGTGCATTATAAATCAACTTGCATTTTTTTTTGGGTCATTTTAGTAATCATTGTGTGTTCTTTTGTTTTTTGTTAATGACATTTCATACCTTTGGAAAACAAGGTGACGTAGCACACAAACCGAAAGTCTTATGATTAGGAAGAGTATGATATGGACAAGCTTTGCATGATTTAGCCTTGCTTGTTCGTCACTTATCTATCGTATCGTATCGACCTAATTGCCAAATACTTATGGATGTTGTTATTCCATTCCCACTAGAAGTGACAAGTTCGCCGTATGCAGGATCGGGTCATTTTGGATACGGGGTTATTTCGGTTTTGGTCTTTTCGGTTTTCAAGTTATTCAGGTTTTGGGTCGTTCGGTTTTTAAGTCGTTTGATTCTCGAGTCATTTGGGTTCCGAGTATTTCGCTTTTGAGTTGTTTAGATTTCAAGAAATTTGATTTTCAAGTTATTCGGATTACGAAATTTTCATTTTCACGTTATTCGAGTTGCATGATATTTAACCTTCGGATTCGGGAACATTTAAGTTTCGAATTATTCTAATGCATATAAATTCAGGATTTGAATAAACTGGTATATAGTTTTTGTGATTTGGACTTGTTATTATGGTCGTGGGTTTATTTTTCGTGGTTTCCGATTAACGTGATTTATCTGGAGGTATATTTTACAGTGTCAATGTGTGAATTCAATACTAATAAATATTATGTTTAACTTGAATATATAATTATATCAATATTTAATATTTAATATGTATAGTAATAATATATTATTTTTATTTTAGTAACATCTTGTTCATACTGTTAATATATTGTATTTATATTAATTATGGCGTCAAATTAATAATTTTAAACAAAGAAATAAATATATGTTTTATATTGAATTCGGGTCATGAATGAATAAATTTATGATTATCAAGTTATCCAAGTTCATATTTCATTTCATGTGGTTCCTAGTGTTGAATAAACTTCTTACCGCTCAAAATTTACATAAAAGAGGATGCAAATCATATGGTCAGCAACTACTAGGACCAGACATTATTTGTTCATCATTTGGGTCATGAGCTAATGAGTTCATGACCTAATGAGTTCATGACCCAGTAATTAAATGTGAGACACAAAAAAATCATATGTTACGACTCTTATGAGTGATTGTGATTTCGAATTTTATTGACATTAATGGATAGATGACTACCGAGTCTTCTCCATTTTTGTTTTTTTTGTTTCTATGTAAATAACTTATGGAAGAAGTTATATTTAGCTTACTTAACCTGTCAGGAACGTTCCGAATGAATAATCTACTTAGAGATTGGAGAAATTGGAGAACAAGTCTATGTGACGAAACAAAAAAAGGCGATAGCGCAATAATGACTGGATGTTGGGAATTCTTAAAAGAAAGTGGAGAATTTTCTGTTCGAGTCAAAATAGGACCGGTCCAATAATTTTTTCAGAGTCGGATCACATTAGGGATGTCGATGGGTTGGACAATACCCGTGCCCGACGAGTACCAGACCCAGGCAGGTCGGATAATACCTGATTAATCCTATTCGCGGGTCGGGTATTATCCGATTAAAAATACCCGACCCGGGTACTAGTAGGATATAGGTGAGGTCGTACCCAACCCGTGGGTATACCCGACCCGAACCCGATTTTTAACAATAGTAATTATTTTAATATTTTAATATTTTTTTACAATTTTTTTATTATTTTTTTAATGATTTTAATCTATTTTTTCATCTATTTTTATTATCCAATATATTTTTTATTTTTTTTATTTGTTTAGTAAATAAAACTAAAATAAATAAGCTTCTAGATTTTTGTTTATTTATTTTTACTTTTACGGTCGATAATTTTTGCTTAAAAATATTTTGTGGTGTATTTTGTGATATTATATGTGTTGTGATGTTATTTTAATTTAAAAAATATATTTTCGTTATTATATTTTAATATTTGTGTATATGTCTAGATATGGATAAAATTTTCGATGGGTGATCCGAAAACTCGCGAGTACTAAACGGGACATGTAAAATTATCCGTTTAGTTGATGGATCGGACACAAATATTACTGGATTAATATGGATAAGGATACGAGAGAGCTTATACCCGACCCATTGACATCCCCATCACATTTGCTATCACATTTTGCAAGCTCTAATTCCTCCCTCGTAAAAGTTCTCTCAACAAAACTACATGATCAATGAATAATATAAGCACACATGACTAAGTGGTAATGGGTTTGATACAAAATACAAATACATAGATAAGCTATAAACTACACTATTAGTAGATTGCCCTGATAAAATAACCGACTATAAATACCACAAAATTTGAAGAAAAAAAAACGAGAAAAACAAAAAATAGGGTCCTTCGAAACCATCTCGTAAATCACATATATCTTGTTTGCAAAGAGCCTTCAATCAAAATATATTCTTCTTTCAACAACGGGCAAGCTTGTACGACCATGCAAATTCATCTAATAATCTTTGTTAGATACTATATCACACACATCCAAAAAGCAATCTCAACCGTTGATCTAGGCTCCATCTTGCGCAACCATATTAAATTTACTTAACCGGTACAATCGTTTGCACGGTGGCCAGACCCCCCACACTTGTAGCAAACTCCGCCAAACGGACCACCCCTAAAAATCAAAACAAATTATTCCAATATACCATTTACACGTATAAATGTACTATTCTGCACTAAAAATTACCTGCTCGATCCTCCTCTACTGCCAAAGGACCTTCCGGAAGAACCACTATCATAGGACCTCTCGCTACCGAAAGACCTTCCAGAAGATTTCTTCGGGCCAGTCGACCAACTATCAAGATCGAAATCGAGATCATCGAGGCCGCCGAACGAACGGCTAGATCTTCCTCCTCCTCTCGTTCCGCCTCCGCCTCTCGATCCTCCTCTCGGAGACCAATCATTGCTTCTATTACTGTTGCCCCTGAAACTGCGATCGCCACCGCCATATCTGCCCGTGTCGCGGCCCCCACTTTGACCATAGCTTCTAGAACCTCCTCCTCCTCTGCCTCCTCCGCCGAATCGGCCTCCGCCACCTCGTCCCCGTCCTCCCGAGCTACGGTCGTTCGAGAACCTTCCGTAGAAGTCTGTTGATGGCCCGTCGTCTTGTAGTGGTGGCAACTGTAATTTTTTAAAAAAAATATATAGTTAGTTAGTTTGTCAGTTATTTATTTTGTTAGTTATAAAAAAAATACCTTTGTCACTTTGGTAAGGGTATTGCCAGCTGGCAAGTCCTTAGTCAATAGCTCCTTCGCGATTTCCTCTGGTAAATCAAAAATCGCACCTTGGACCTAAAATAAATAATATAATTAATTCATAGTTTTAAATTTTTAATGTAACAAAATTATGTCAATAAAATTAAAAAAAATTACTCTTTCATCAGCTAATAATTGGACTTTGCCGATTTCATCTGCTGCGTCGGAGTACACGTCAGCAAGAAATCCCATGACGGTACGGGCGGAGAAGAAGCCTCTAGATGAACTCGGATCTCTTATCAATTGAAGAGTCATGAATCCCTATAAAAATTAAATCCAAAATTCAAATTTCGAAACAATTAAATAATTTGTAAAACAATTTGTACCGATTCGTGGGTAATAAGCGATCTGGAAGAAGGAGGTCGAGAGAAGCCGCTCATTTGCGCCAAGGCCGCGGCCAGAGCGTTCTCGCCCAACTCGCTCGTCAATTTCTTCGCACTCGGCAAGAAATATTTTATCGAATCGGGGTGGACCCCGCGGAGAGTAGCCGCCACGTGTTCCGCGGAAGCTTCTAGAACGTTCTCGGTCGTGGGGGGACTCAAGAACTCGAAGTGGCATCCAACGTCTCTTTCAAGAGACTTTATCGTGCGTCTTTGGCTACTCGTGAACATGAGGATCGCCGTACCGACCTTACCGGCTCGGCCGGTACGACCGGATCGGTGCACGAATGTTTCGGGATCGTTTGGTAGCTCGTAGTGCACAATCTAGGTTAGAGAGAGAAAATCACGATTAGGGTTTGTGTTGATATTTTAAATACAATATTTTATTTTTGGAAGGGAAAATATGATATTTTGGGTTTCTAGAAAGTACCAAGTCGACATTGGGAATGTCGAGGCCTCTGGAGGCGACATCTGTCGCGACGAGGACGGTGAACTTCCCTTGTCGGAACCCATTGAGCGTCCTCTCTCTCTGATGCTGCGAGATGTCGCCGTGTAAGGCCTCTGACGCAATGCTGTTCGACAGAGACGTCGAGACTTCATCTGCGTCTCTCTTCGTTTGCGTGAACACTATTGTCTTGCCTCCCTTCGCATGCACCTAAACAAACAAACACAAATTTAAAAAAATATACAAGACTCGAATTAATTTTGAATTTGCAATTAAAGAGAGAAAAAAATGTACCGTGATTATATCGCTTAACATGGTACGCTTTGAAGTATACGTACTAGGCAAAGCAAATAGTTTTATTCCTTCAGCAAGCTTCTCATCTTGATCACCAACCTACGCAAACAACAACAAATATATAAGATTTAAGCTCCAAAAACCCTAAACCCTAAATCTGAAATGTACCAAATCGATTGTAAGAGGATTATTCAAATATTTTCTCGCCAACTTCTTAACCCAACCAGGCATGGTGGCTGAGAAAAGCATGCTCTGTCTCACCGAAGGACACTTCTCCAAAATCGTCTCGACGTCCTCTTCGAATCCAACGGCCAGCATTTGATCGGCTTCGTCCAAGACCAAGAACTTAATCTCGTCTAATATCACGACTTTATTGTTGATCAAGTCTATCAGCCTGCCAGGTGTCCCCACGACCACGTCAACGCCTCTCGAGAGCGCGTTTTGTTGGATCGTGTAGGAGACGCCTCCGTACACGCAGACCGTGCTGAGGTACGGCGCGGATTCTTTTATTTCTTTCTCGACTTGTTTCGCAAGCTCTCTTGTCGGCGCGAGGACTAGGGCTCGTGGGAGTTTTCGTCCTGTTCGTCTGAATTAGGGCAAAAAAAAAGGAATAAGAAAGTTGCAAATAGTGTGAACTCTTTTTGAAAGGAAATGGTGAAGTTGGTACCTTGTGGTACGGGCTTCGTCTTCTTCGGTGAGTTTTTTTATGATGGGTATTCCAAAGGCGAGTGTCTTTCCTGTACCGGTTTTTGCACGTGCAATAAGATCCTGTCCTTGAAGAGCCGGTACTAGTACGGCCCTCTACAATTCAGAAAAAAAGTTTAATTAGCACTAATTATTCAAACTAATTTCAGATTAACAAGAAAAAAAGTTTAAAATTTCAAGTATTGAAATGAAAATTGACAAAATTTCACAAACCTGGATAGGAAACAAATGGGTGATACCTCTCTTCTCTAGGGTCTTCACAAGCACCTCAGGCACGCCTAAGTTAGCGATGGCCAATTCTTCATCGCCACTTGCAAGCGCCCCGTTCTGTCCCTTCCCCTCCGTCTCCAGTCCCGACCCATACTCGTCTTCTTCATCGAGAAGACCGCTAAACCCTTTAAACGCCTCCTCACTTAGCAAAGAATTAACAGAATTTTGCGACGCGACAGCTAATCCCAAAGGTAGGTGAAGATGCCGCCTGAGTTTAGAATTTGAGAGAGCAAAAGGGTGGGATTTGAAGGGTAGTGTGGTCTTTGTAAGCTCAATTGAGGGGGTAAGGAAGAGAGACGAGGTGCCTAGGAGAGCCGCCATTGCTAAGCTCTCGAGAAGAGAAGAAAGAACAAAGCAGAAGAGATAAGGAAACGAATGGAGAAGAGAAGGTACACAACAGGAATGAGTTGTAGATAGGGTTTTAAGTAGAGGGTTTAAGGAGAGAGAGTGGTGTATGTAGCGTGAGTGAGATATTTTATTTTCAGAATATCACATTTCATGGGCCTAATATTGAATTTTAATTGGTCTGTTAGTAAATCATTCGTGGGCTTCACAAATTGTAATATTGATGTATGTACAGATGGATCTTGTTTCCACACACAAAAGAAAACTAGGAATCTTTTTGTAACATACATATTTATTTGGGGAAATTTCAGGTATGTCCTTCCTAATACTCAAAATATCATATTTGTCCCTCTAAAACATGTAATATCAAATTTATCCCTTTAAAATTTGTTTTCTATCAAATTTCTCCAAACCCAACTTATCTGTTAAAGTTAACAGAAAATGATTGAAATTACTATCATGTCCTCATGATTTCCATTCCAAACACCTTTCTCTAATTCTCCATCTCTTTCTCTCTCTCCCCTCACTGTTTTTCTTCTTCGTGAGGATAATTTTTTTTTACCACCGCAATCAAAATTATTGAAGACCTCTCTCTCGGTTACTCCATCTCCTGTATTCTCTGTTATTCAACTTCACACATGCTCCTCTTTGATAGAGTGGGATTCATGTCTTTGGTTTGATACTATTTGGCATAATAAGATTGGATATTGTTTGTTTGGAGCATATGAGGCTTGGGATAGAATAGAGAGTAATGATTTTTTTAAATCTCTAATAAATAATGTAAGAATTCTTTTAGATCTCTCAACAAAACAAAATATCAAAATTAATGTCTGACTTCCAAATAAACATCAAAACAAACATAAATCATTCTAAATTAAAATCACACACAATATTAGAAGATTCAATCATATTTTTTTCATCTAGATTTAATAGCATTTCCATCTCAAAATCCAAATACTTGCACAAGATAATAGGTGGAGATACAAGGTGTCTTGTTTTTTTTGGGCTACAGAGTACAATTAGATGGGAGTGTTTACATGTGGCTTTAAAATCAATAAGAGATGTAGGTTTTCGATGCACAACGTCCCTAATTGAGCCAGATGCGAGGTGTCGCTGGTCTTTCAAGCAAACGAGGAAGTAAGTAAATAAATGTTACTATTACCTCATGAAGTAAGAAAGAATCAATTATGTTTTTGAAGAAAATAATTTACTAAATCCTAAACTATATGAGCGTGTTTCCAAGATGTAGAAGAAAATTGAAGCTTCCCAATTGAAGTGTATGATCCATTTTATAGTCTTTTTGTGAATAATCCTCCTCCCAACGTATAATTAATGAATGATATTATAGTTCGAGCTAGTGATTGACGATACTTGTTCTCTACTGAGCTCGTGGAAGGCAAAAGAGAAGAGGCCACTGATGAGATATGGGATGTTTATGGATTGAAAATAATATTTTAAGTTAGGAAGGGTAATCTTGTCACATAAATTTATAGTTAGTCATTTAATTAGAATATTTAATTTTAAATTAGGGCTAAATGGATGAAAAGTTAACGGGTTGGATATTTTTGATATAATATTGGATTTGATGGATATATTTGATAAGCGCTTTTATTTTAAAGGATAAATTTGTTAATTTTTGTGTTTTGAAAGGATAAATTTGATATTTCCAGTTTTGTAGGGACAAATTTGATATTTTGAATTTTTGGAGGGACATACAAGAAATTGCCCCTATTTATTTAGGGGATTTTACATATTTATCCTTTGTTAAAAATCATATTTAACCTTCTTAAAATTAAAATATTTACCCTTCTTAAAATTACAAATTTAACCTTCTTAAATTTAAAATATCATATTTACCCTTTCATAAATCTAAAATACCATATTTATCCAAAAAATTAAAAATCATTCAATTTCTCTGTTAAACTTAATGGTCAACATTTAAAATTACTATTATACCCATCTAAAAATCCAAAATATCATATTTACTTTTTTAAAAATAAAAATATCACATTTATGCTCTCAATAAAAAAATAGCATATGCAGTCTTCCGAAACGAAATATCATATTTATCGTCCAATTTTAAAAATACAAAAAATGTAATTTAAAACATACAAAACAATCTAGAACACTTTATTTTATTAAGGATTTAGTTTTTCGGTTCTTCAAATCCGGGTTCCATTCTTTATGAATTTTGATATTTCGTTTCGGAAGTGTACGTATGTTATTTTTATTATTGAGAGGGTAACTATGATATTTTTATTTTTAAAATGGTAAATATGATATTTTGGAATTTTAGAAGAGTAAATATGTAAAGGGTACAATAGTAATTTTAAATGTTGACCGTTAATTTTAACGTAGAAATTGGATGGCTTTTGATTTTGGGTAAATATGATATTTTAGATTTATGAAAAGAGTAAATATGATATTTTAATTATAAAAAGGGTAAATATGTAATTTTAAGTTTAGAAAAGGATAAATATGTAATGCCCCTATTTATTTGTGTAAGAGTGTTATTTTTTATGATGACAATAATAATATAATTTCATAATAAAAAATACTGCAATTTGTTTATTTCATCGTATTTTCATAACCCATCTAAATATAATCATTATGTCTTAAGATTCCTATAATACAAATTCTTTGTTTGGTACATAAAATTAGAAAGTGAATGTTGGGAATCGTCTCGCCGCGCAGCGGATGAGGAACGCGTATCGAACTCCCTTATCCAAGATCATGCCATCGATACGGTATATGAACACTAATGCAATATTCAATATTACAAGTTGTACCCAATGGAATTGATCACGAACGAAGAGTTGGCACGCTTCTTGTGTTTATGTTTGTGCTTTTGCTCCGGTCGCTTCTCGTTTGTCTCACGCCCACACGTCTTTGCACCGATTGTCTTGACTTTGGTTGTCTTCGTGCGTCTCACGCTCACACTTCTCAACAACATTCTTGACGAACCCTTTCTTCGGTTTGGACCACAAACAAGGATCAAAATGATGGTCCGTCTACCGGTATCCACTTGAGCCATAATCTCTCGGTCACGCACGCAGCTGCCTAGA